>JAHNUO010000038.1:0-258632 GCA_019787685.1 Chiua virens
AACCTCGAACATGCGGACATCGAGTTACCCTCACCTTACTATACGGATCAGTCCCAGTTCGTAGCGTTTTTGAAAAATTATCGGCGTTTCTAAAGTTCCTTCAAGGTTGCTTGCATCAGAAGCAAGCCAGATTGACGAGAAATACCATGCCGCGTTGGCAGAGAACCGGGAATTAGGTCGTACTCGGGGAATTGATGCAGCCCTCCAAGCTCATCAACTGGATGCTCTGATTCTACCAACTGATAGTGCGTGAACCTTCAATTCACTTGCAAATTTCTTCGTCTAATTATCCTGTTAGGTTATGCGACAAAGCCTACCGGGGTTTCTGGTTATCCAATCATTTCTGGTGAGTGCAGTGACGCTTTGACGAAAGTCTCACTTACCAGGCAAGACTATTTACGCAGTTCCTCTTGGTCGCAATCCACAGGAAGTGCCACCTGAACCTTTTAAACCTGCGCCAATACACAGCAGTACCCCAAATATGCCATTCGGCATTGCATTCATGGGACTGCGTATAGCGAATACGAGCTCATTGGTCTCGCATATGCCTTCGAACAAGCTACAAGGGCACGCCTACAGACGAAAGCATACCCAACAGCAATTCCAGTCACTCAGCTGAAGGATGTCATTCGCAGTAGCGTGTGCCACCGCTGAGACACCTACCACGAATCGCCTCGACGCTTGTACAATACTTTACTTGATCTTGCTGCTGTGAACTCTGGCCCTGTGGACGGAGGATCGTATTGCTTGAAATGATGTTGCCATATCAAAAAATAAAACCATGGCTATGTATGTTTGCAAGGACAGTTTCTTCTCTCCGCCTTGGGGCTTGCTCGCTCCAGCGCGAGTAGTTTCCGCCGGCGCTCTTCTTTGACACGCTGAGCTCGACATCGTGCGCTTGAGTTTGCCGCCTGGTACACAGGCTTGGGTAGATGCCGCGTCCGAGTCACGTGAGAGAACGAAGTTCAGATGGATGATTCACTTACCGCGAAATTTGGCCAACCTCCTGATCGTGGCTTCCATCGGTCCCTGAGACTTTCGCGGTACTCGATTGCGGCTCGCTCTCTTGCCGTAACGATGCCCAACCTTTCTGACGCCTTGGCTTTCCATATCCTCACGTTTCCATCATCCGATCCTGATATGACGAACCGTGCATCCGCACTGAATATCGATGACGATACCCTACCAAGGGTGAGAGGACATATCTCATTGGAAAGAGGAGTAAATTTACCTCTGCATTCGTTTTGTGTGATAGACTTCTGGTTGCGTACCCTGCCTCTCCTTCCATATACGCAAAGTTCGATCCCACCCGCCGCTACGAACTCTAGACCTGTGGGACTCCAATCGCAGCTCATCACGGCCGCAACATGTGCCTTGTATATTTGTGTAGGGTTCGACAGATTGCGGACGTCGAAGGTATATAGGTTGTGGTCTTCTGACGCTAGCAACACAGACGTGGGGAATGTCGGCGACCATGACAAAGCGTTACTTTGCATCTGCATGATGACCCTACGTTCTGCTTTGCCTGTGCGGATATCATAGAGTGTGAAACTGCGATCGGAACCTATACTTCCGAGCACAGACGCTTCGGCGAGGTTGAACCTCACTGAGGTGACTGTCTCGGTGGCTGTTGGGAATGTGAGATTAGAGATGGCGGCACTCCTGGAAGGAACGATTAACAGCAAGGATGTACGATATAGCAAAGGATACTGACTTGGTTTCGTCCCATATTTGAACTATATTTGACGCGGTGGCAAACAGAGCATCTGTTCTGTGGTGATCGATCGAACTACGGAATCACATGAGCAGGAAAACCTCTTGCAGCACAGGTCCGTACTTGAGAGGGGATTTTCCAGAAAATACATTGAGTGGTTTTTGTTGCTAGGCCGACTGTCAGTCAGGTAGTCAGCGGGACAGCGGAGAAGGACACTGACAGATGTTTGCTCCTGTGGCGAAGCGTCCCAGAGCTTAATGTCACAATCTACGCCACAGCTCAGCAGCCTGTCACGGTCTGCAAAGCAGAGTCCAGATACTTTTCCCTTGTGAGCACCTTGTATCTGATGCACTTGTTTTTTCTCGGCGATATTGTGCACAATGACACCTTGTGACGGGTAAATTGATGGTACGTTACAATGTGTAAAAGACGCACCGCCGTCCCAACTCCCGCTCGCGATAATATTGACCGTTCCTGGTTTCCTGCAGAGCACCTCTACGGCATCGATGTGACCTTCTAAACTCGCGATGAAGGGTTTGGCAAACATCCTATCCATTTTCGCAGCATTTAATGCGCGCATGCGTTCGCGAGCTCGTGCAAAGGGATGGAGGAGTGGATCAAGATTACGGGAGGTCGGGGTTGGATCACCATGCCTCGTCGGCAGATGTGCAGACGGTGCATGTTGTAAAACGGATATCTTCTGAGTCCGGTTATGATTTGATGAGTATGACGGAGACCGGACAATTCAGAGACATACCATCACAGTCAAGGAAGCGTGGGAAAAAAAGCGGTACAACAGAGCCTAATTGTCCAACTCACCTCGTCGTGTTTCAGCCTTGTCCCCAAATAGTTCCGCATTATCTCACAACGGTACGGTCACTCATCGGGGGTATTGCTAGCATTCTTGGAGCAGGTAACTGAATTTTATTGCGTTGGAGCCAGCTTCAGTGAGCGATGCAACGACTTGGTATTTCCGCGGGTTTTGTGAGTCAGTGGACGTGCATGCTTGCCGAGTTAGGAGGATGGTAACGGTCGTCATCGGTGTAGCAACGGAAAGTTTGATATGACTTGGCTATGTCCTGTCGTTCTTTCCCATCCTCACGAACCCGTTTTTCATCCCAAGCGCCTCCCCTACCGCAGCTAGTCTGCCGCTGTCTTTCCTTTGAGGTTAGCGTGATATGCTCGCTCGTCCTGCTGTTCCTTCATCCCCATGAGCAAACCGAGCCTCATTTGTCTTTCGCTCTCTCCAAATCTCCGCTGTTTCGGCTTTACGATCCCGCAATTCGCCACCCTCATTATACCCCCAGTGATTGAAGTCATAATATCGTTACTTTTCATCTACTTGTGCTCGGGTCCGGACAGGCAAGTTTTCAATGTACTCTCTGGGATCCAAATCATTTCATCTAGCTATGACAGGCGGGCACAGTTTTTGCTTGCAGTGGACGGAATTTTGTATTTCATATGGGCACTGCTGGACGTGTTATCGCACGTCGTTCCCGCCGCGCGGAATTCTTTATCTTTATTTAAAGTGTTGGATTTTCTTCTTGGTAAGTTCATTCCTCCCCGTCCGTTTACTGTCTCGTGACTGGCAATCGTGAGCAGGTGCTGTATCGTTCACTCCCATTCTCTTGTACACGCTTTCTCTTTATCGACTGAGCTTCCAGAATTTCCTCCCCGCATTCCCTCGTAACCTCCAGCCGTATCTCGAAATTTCCCTTCCCTTGCTACTGCTCTTCGCTGTGGCGATCAATGAGGTCTCGTCCTTTGTTGGAACTTATTTAGGTTAGTACAGTTTATCTCCTGTGCCTTGACGCGCTCATTCACGTAACCAGGAACAATCCCTAATCAGGGTCTCCCAATCGTAGAGTTTTCGAACAACAGCGAAACTCTGTGGTTTTCTCTGAGCCGGTCCTCTCTCGCAATATATACCGTCATCCAATTCCTGTTCTTCCTCCTCGCTTTCTCTCGCCTTTCCACCGCTTTTCTTGATCAACGACGAATAGAACTCACTCACTCTGACGAACATCACTATTACCATGGCATGGCTTGGATCACTACCGGCATCATCCTGGGCGTCATCGAAACTATAGTGGGGTTTTCCGAAATGAGTTTCGGTATCACCTTGACTCGCAGAATACTGCGCTTGATCTCGCGTACCTTTTTGATGTACGGGTTACTCAAAGGGTGCGCTATAGTTGCTACGGGTCGGAGCCACTGATGTTAATTTTCCTTCCAACAGCCTCGACGTCGCGGAAAACTTTGAAACTCTCCCGGACGAACTGCGTGGTGTATCCAGTATCAGTAAACGCATCTCTCACATGCTTGGTGCCAATCCTCAACGGAAGAAGACCTTCCACCGCTTTTCGCAAACGTGCTCGGCCCCCTTGCGTGAGAACCTACTGTCTCAAGCTGAAAAGCAGCGTAGAGAACAGCGCGTTACAGTCCACTATGAGAAAGGACAGGCTCCTTCCTTGGAAATCCGTTTCTCCTCACTCGATTTTCCCGCCCAGGCTATTTTGGCGGATATGGTGCAGCAGAGACGGGGGTCACTGTCTGGGTTGATCCCAGGACTTGCAAATGCTGGCAGTGGCGCGCAGCGACATCAAGAGAACCTCTCTCATGAAATGGCTTTCACACGCAACTCGATACTGGACACGCGCAAGGCAAAACCAGCTTTCGTGGACGCTGATTCCGATGACACCCCCGATTGGATTGGGCCGCCCGATAGGAGACACGTGAGACAGGGAAGCGGTGGAACCGTTTCGGACAACCTGAGCATCGTTCGAGATCTCGAACGCAGGTTCCCCAGCCTTCCTCCGCGCGTGACGGGCAAATACCGTGGGTCCATCCTTGGTCAAAACTACGAGGAAGATCCATATCCAGTCATTGGTATCTCGCGCCAATCCAGCCTACGTCATGATGGCGGTGCACGTAACCAGAGCGAAGGTGGTGCCACTAGTACTGTCGCACTCAGCTCCAGCGGTTCGATCAAACGGAAACCGGCACCACCGCTCCTCGACATGGCATATATCTCAGATCCACGCACGCGCCGGCCGTCGACGTGGGGAGGGTTAAACCAGACCACACCCAACTACACTGCAGAATCCCCGATGGTTCCCAACAGTCCTTGGGAAACTGCGACCGGCTACAGCTCAGATCACACACTCGCGGGTGAACCCAGTACTCCCAGATCCCGCAGGTTGAATGCTCGCAATCTGATTCAAAGAGCCAGCAGAGCGTTGAGCGACGCAAGCATACGTTCCGCAGAGTGGCTTGCCTCGGCAAGGGTTCCCAGGTCGGACCGGACACCCCTCACAGCGGCGGACATTCAGATGTACCGCAGGGGCGCCCTAGGACCTGGGTCAGCTCATCCCGCGTCCAATGCGGGCGAAGGTACGTTGCCTGGTGACAATCTTACAAAACCAAGTAGGAGATCCGCCGATGACATCAGGGCATTTATCCGACCCGACGGGCATCCTATCGGCGCTGGGAGAGCACCCTTGCGGATAATATCCACACCTACGCATGATGGGGCTGACTCCGGTCATAGGCGCGCGGTGTCATCCTATGCGACAGTGAATTTACCAGATGGCTGAGAGAAGGCAGCAGAACGGCTGCGACCGTGATGTTAAGGGCAACAGTTTAAGTAATATGTAATTTCAGTCTCCGTCTTTCCTAAGGAAAGATTACCGCGTTCCAGTTGCATCGTTTTTATATTCTCCTTGTTATCGAAATGCATAGCTTTTCTTGAATATTCAAACCGACGTGGTAGAGACCATCGTTCGCAAAATGGTAAACGGCCAAGCAAACAGTCTATTATCTGGACGACAAACTAATTCTGGTTGATAGATTTCAGCGGTGGATAGGGACAAATAAGCAGGGAAGATCACCTCCGGTATCCTAAATATCGTGATTTCCTGCAGAACAAACCGTTATATTTAGACGCAGCCCATATTGGGACTAGACAACTGACCTGCTGCTTGAAGTATCGCCGATTTTCTTCGTCGATGAGTACTAGGTTGAGGTAATACCGCGTGCTGAATTTCTTGTTGACATCGCGGAACGTCGGAGTGAGGTCGAAGCCTCCGAGGAATAATCGAATAGGTATCGTTTCACCTGCACAACACGTAGTTCTAGACACTGCATGTTGTGGACAAGGAAGGACGTACCTCGAACCGGTGCTCCATCCATGATTTCAAACTTTGTGATAGTCTCGCTCTCATTGTACTGGTTCGGTGGTGAGCCCGTCGTCTCGCGCCGTATGATCGATAGTTCCATATGTTTGATCTTGATTCGGACGAGCAAAAAGTAAATTTTGCCAACGATAACGTCTTTCAGATGGTACCTATGTATCACAATTATAGACAGCTGAACAAGACGAAGGGGAGACGTACTTTGACTTGTTGTACTCGAATTCGATATGCAGACAATCTTCGATACCCACTTCCATCTTGATCGCATTATTGCTGTCAGGTGGCATACGGTACGAATGGACCCAAATGTCCTTCTCTTTCGTCACGTCCGCTATCCGTCGCGAGACCGACACTCGTATAAAATATCTTGATACACATTTCAAAAGACGAGCAATAAACCAAGCACAATGTCAAACTGACCGCAGTTTCACGTTGATGCCCTGATAGCTTTCGAATTGTTTCTCCACGTTCTTGAAGAGGAACTCGAACGTCTGTGCCTGTCGTAGCTCGCCTGGCGATGCCAGCTCTTGAGACAACGACAAGAATTCGTGGTGGTTTCCTCTGTCATAAAAGAGTTCTGCAGTGAACGGGTGAGAGGAATTGGTGGCACGAGAGACAGTAGGACATGCCTATGGTACCCACAAACTCAACTTTGATGCCCTCATGTGTCATTCGCTTCCCATCGCGCACGCGTATCATGACCTGTTCGCGAATCGGACACACTGCTCTCGGGTGAAACGACGCAAAAGACGAACCTGCCCGCTGATCGAGTCGCCATCATAATAAATAGGACATTGGGTGGTTTTATCTTTCTCCCCTTTGATATCCACTTGCTTTCGCAACTCCTCTCCATCGAGCTTGATGTCTACGTCCACCGGAGACGCGAAGAAATAGGCCATTCTAGTCGCTGAGTCGTGTAGTCCAAACTAGAATTGGCGGTTGGTGTCGTCGGGACCAATAATCGTGGTTGATGCAAGCTCAGTGGTGGGTGTCGTGCTGAAATGCCAAGCTCCAAGTTCCAACCGTCCCGCAGTGTTGCTCCGAGATCACGTGCTTATGAATACATGGATATTGGATCGGCTCTCGTTTATTCTATCTAGTAAGTACTTGATTTCATGCTTTCCTGGTGTTCCTAGATCCAATGGAAAAACGCTCTAGAGATTCTGGGACGGAGCCAATCACCACCTCTCGAATTCAAACCTGGTATGCATTCTCGTGACGATCTCCATAAAGTCAGGTTCGTTATCTGGGGTAATGTATCCTTTACGGACGAGGAAATCGATCAGTACTGTAGGTGACGGTCAAGATCTGCAATAAATGCGCATTCCTTTGAGTAACCCACCTACGGCGCAGTTGGTTTTGAACAGCCCTTCTTTCATTTTCGCAATCACCACGTCAAGTGGCAATAACTAACGAATTCGTCGAATCGGCCAAGCGTAAATTTAGTGTGAACTTACATCAAAGGATTCCACTTCTCCGTCTAGTGGTTTTGGTTGGAACGAGGGCTCGAGGTCAGAAGGCACCTTGAGATCGTACACGTATCTCGTCAAACACGAGTAAGTAATTATATAGATGGAGAAGCGGTCGATGTAGCTCTTACTGGACCTCAGGTTGTAGCCATCCACTCGTGGTTCTACAAACAGTTCGGTGAAACAAACTGTCAGAGTTGCCAGCGATCGCCCACTCACTCGTGATAATAACTAACTGAACCTGCAGGTTTTGCATGCGCCCTTACAATGTGTTCCTCGATGCTCGCTTCCTCCATTGATTCTTTCACCAGGTTCTCGAAGACGGACGCACCGCAGGGTATTCCGCCTGCGACACTATTGTCTAAACAGCCTGGAAACCTGGTCGATTGACCATGTATGACAATCGACGGGAAGGATCAGTATACAGAAACGCACGTCTGCTTGGTTCGAGACCGAGTTGGGGTCCAGATGCGCACATTACCGCCATCCACATCTTCGTAGTAGATCGTCATATGCACACCATAAGTGGGGATTCCAAACAATGAACAAGCAACGCGCTCCATCTCGAAGAGGTAGTTGCCACTATCAGAATCGTTCTTCCTTGCGCTAGGATCATGCGAGACGTGGGTGCCGAATGGGTTACGATAGACAGGATACCGTTCATTCCTCCATTGTTTGGGTCCGATCTGGTTTTGCAAGATAGAACCACTGTCGCGCCATCGTTCGCAGAGCTTCTTCACGACGTCTGTGCGCTTGGAAGGGGTATCGATGGAGTGATGGAAACTGACACGGTATCTTGATCCCGGTTGAGCGTGTTCAGGAATAACGAATGTACCCTCTGGTTCCTGTCGTAAAAGATCGACAATTTTTGGTCGTAGCAGACCAATGATGGGGCTATCTGGAGATTGGGACAAGGACCATGGCACCACATAATCTCTATGGTTAAGTGTAGTAGGATCCTCTAAGTCGTGATTGATGGGAAGATGAAAGTTGTTGCAAAGATTGATAAGGTCGAGAAAAGACAAGGTGGGTGCTGAATGTAACGCCCGATTGCTTTCCATCGTTGTTCTAGTAAAGGTGGAAATTGTTCAATAGTTCCTCTCCTTTTGGCTCCATGGCCGTGGGAACACGGAGAGCTTAAGTTCAGTGTAACCCGTTTCCGAGCTCAGCGCTCAGCGCTCAGTGATGGCACTTACTAGCACTGAACGTTGACCGGAAGCCCGCAGCCATGTTCCTTCATGGTGTTTCGCCGCACGGACCTGCCATCCGTGATGCATTGATGGAGTGAGGAGTACTCGAGCTCTACTCCCAACACCACCGGTAAAGACGACATAAACGCAACAGATGGAGGCAAGTTTTCAAGATTTGATACCGCCCCTGACATACACACGACATTGGGACTGCGCAAACTGCGGACGAGGTGTGACTGTGAGTGCGGAGAACACGCACGAACAAGAGGACGAACTTGAAATGCAGTCGGACGGCAAAACGTTCAAAATCCGACGGGGAGGATAAGTATCTCACTCTTATCCTTGCATGTCGTATCATATCCAGTTTGTGATCTGCTTCGTTTACATGCCTGCAATACTACGTTAGGCGAAATGTTCCTCAACACGAACGCCAATCACGCCAACGGACGGTCACCAGAAACTCCAACCCAACATACTGTATTGTTGAACACGCATAGCACATATAGAGTGGTTTTCATTCAGGAACAAGCCTCCTCAGGCTGACTCCTCGTCTCAGAGAATGACTTCATGATCGACGCATTCAGTGCGATCCTTCAAAACTAGCCGTGGTGGGAGTACTTGACAATGTCCTCGGCTTGATGGTGACGGTCACCCACTCCCCCTCTCACTTTACCAAGTAAACCGAGGTCGTGTCCGACTTGAAGACTTCCGTATCAAGTCCCTCCTTTGTGGTGCAATGCAGTCGTAGCATGCCCTCAAAGTCTTCGCGGTCCCTTCTCTGCATCCACGATCCACGACTTTTCAAACAGAACTATATTTTTATTTTATTGTCATTTTTTCTGAACCACGAGAAAACTCATCCTCTGATATCTGGTGGTATTGTGCCGAACACTGATGGTGTGGTATTTCTTTTACCTGTTCTTTTTGGTGGAGAGTCTCGTGCACTGGATAGGGGTTCAAGCTGATACCTATCGTTCTGACAGAGCTACACTGTTGGACCGGGGTGTATGCTAACGCCGGATCGCCGAGTTCTCATGCGCCCCGCTTTTCATCTAGATTAGGCCACGGATGATTGTCGGGGTTGGTTTCTACTGCAGCTCCTGTTGTCATGCGATTTGATAGGGTCGCTGTGGAACACGACCAATTTAGTCGCGCACAACATCACCTGTCGTGGGGGCAACGAATCCCATTTGGCTCCCTTTGACAATAAGTTAGTCCCCTTTCCGTTGTACTTGTAACTGACAGAGAAATCGTCTTTGTTACTAGAACGGGGATGTGGAGCATAGATCACTGGAAGATGCTGCGATAATCGTATCAATGAGTAACACATCATTAACCGGTCACTAGATCATGGCAGTCCGTCTTGGTCCAATGATTCGACCTAATATGGTCAGCGGTGGGTGTACAGACTGACTGAAACTTGTATTGTACCATTGATGATTATCGACAAAAAGGGTTTTCACGTATATTTCAAATCGTGGACCTTCCACGACTTGATTGCCCGAATCAAGCTGCTTCAGGAAGTGATAGGCTCGACGATGTAACCGTGCCCTTTTACTCGTATCAAGCCAACGGAGTGGAGCCGTACGTCGCTTTCCTGTCCACGACTAGCGAGCTTGGCATTTTCAATCAATTACATAGTGTTCAGAGATCTCAGCTTTGTCGATGTCTCAGGCACTAACAGTAAATAACCATTTGCACGACTCGTCAAACACTGACCCTATTTTCGATGAGTTGTTCATCTGGATATAACCCTGCTGTGCGATGGGCCCGAACATGATGGATGTCCGCGGACGCTAAAGTATTGCCAGCAGGACCTCTGAAAAATGTCTGCCAGAGTGTCATCATGCTTGTAGGATGACAAATCTTTCAAGGCACAGCACCATGCAATGCAGCAGGAGTGGCATGAGAACTTCGTGCTTGTACAGCTTCCTGTGTTCGAAACTTGATGTGGTTGTTTGTGCTGCGGTGGAAGTGTATGCAGTACCCTCATGTTCGGTCAAGTGTCCGATCGATCGGTACACACCCGTCACGATACTAACAGACAGAAAATGTCAACAACGAACATTTGCAATTTTGAAAGCATCGAGCAACATATCAGTGAGACTGGAATGTGCGAACCACAGTGACAGTGGGAAAGATATCGAAGCTTTTGTCAATCAGTAGAGCGATTCAGAGCTGTGTTCATTTGATAGCACTGGGTATGTTCCATCACTGCCATTGATGAGCGGCATTATGCATTGCTGCGGGCGGGTTGGTATGAAGACGAGTGGGAAATATAACTTGAAATTGTGATCCATGTGAATTGATCTGATCGCTCTCGTCAAGGAGACCCCCCCTTTTTGTCTGATAAATTCGTTCGTTACGAGTCATTCCGTGCTTAGCTTTCTTTCTGCTCCCTTCTCCGCTCAGGCAGGTCCTATTCAATTTCTCTTCTTCGGACACCGCTGGACGCGTATTCGACAACTTGAACCATGACCCAGAAACGTTTCTCTGGCTTGGATTTTCAAGATCGCAATCCCTTCGTTGACCAGGATCCGTTCGTCGATCCCAAGGCCGACTATAACCACTCAGGTGCTTCCATTGGTGTGTCCCTCCACAGGAACAGGTCGGAGCGCAAGAGGCTCCAAGGCATTCAGCAGACATGGATGAGTTTAAGCCCTCCTAAGGGTCCTCAGAAGCCCCACACTCTTGGCCAGCGATTCGATCTATGGATGATCAACGAAGGAGGGAAGCGGTTGTTCTTTTTCTCCTGGATATTCTTCCATTGTCTCGTCATCGCATTTGGCTTCATGTACTACCAACTCAGCGACGATTTGACCAACGCACGTGCTACCTTTGGCATTACCTATCGTCAGTATTCTCTGTCAAATTTTGCGACGAGCAAGCTTAACGAAATCTTTTCATAGCCATCGCTCGTGCTGCTGCACTTGTTCTGCATACTGATGTCATCTTTATCCTATTGCCCGTCTGTCGCAATTTCATTTCGCTCCTTCGTCGAACGCCTTTAAACCAATTCATTCCGTTTGACAAGAATATCACCTTCCACAAAGCGACTGCATGGTCAATGGTGGTATTCACCGTCATTCATATTGCAGCTCACATGCGCAACTTTCAAGAACTCGCTTGGTCTGACCCCAATGCCAAGACCACAGGTCAGCGTATCGTTGTCTTCTTGCAAGCGAATTTCGCCACTGGTCCGGGTGCTACGGGGTGGATCATGACTGCCTGTCTAGGCATTATGGTTTGGTTTGCAATGGAGAAACGCCGTCGTGCCAACTTTGAAAGGTTCTGGTACACCCACCACCTCTTCCTCCTTTTCTTCCTTGCGTGGCAGTTCCATGGGTTGTGGTGCATGATCAAGCCCGACAGGCAGCCGTTTTGTTCGTCCAATTCCGTCGGTGTTTTCTGGGTGAGTTTCAACGTCTATGGGTTTGTATGCCGACGCTCATAATGCGTACTTAGCGATACTGGCTTGTTGGTGGTACCATCTGGACTTATGAGCGTGTCTTGCGTGAAATTCGGTCTCGTCATAAAACATACATCTCCAAGGTCATCCAGCACCCTTCCAAGGTCGTTGAAATTCAAATCAAGAAGGAGAAGACGACAGTTCGCGCTGGACAGTACATCTTCATCTGCTGCCCAGAAGTATCGTATTTCCAATGGCACCCGTTCACTCTCACAAGGCATGTCATTTTCTTGTCACGCGCGAATTTGTCTGACATCCTCGCAGCGCGCCAGAGGAGGACTACATTTCGATTCATGTTCGGGTTGCCGGTGACTTTACAACGGCATTTGCTAAAGCCCTCGGTTGCGATTTTGATTCCAAGAAGGAGAAAGAGGTCAATGCTACTGGCGGTATGGTGGTGGGTACCAACACGAACCCACCCCTCAATCGGGCACTTCCGCGCGTCATGGTCGACGGTCCATTTGGTAGTGCTTCGGAGGACTTTTTGAATTACGAGACTGTTCTGCTAGTCGGTGCTGGTATCGGAGTCACGCCATTTGCCTCGTAAGTCCGGTTCTGTTGTTATGCATACGATGATATCAACTCTACCACAGCATATTAAAGTCCATTTGGTACCGCATGAACAGCTTGAACAACTCAAAGCCGACCCGCCTTTCCAAGGTCTACTTCACCTGGGTCATCCGTGACTTTGGCAGTGCCGAATGGTTCCACTCCCTCTTACAAGCTATTGAAGAACAAGATATTCTGAATCGCATTGAAATCAATATTTATCTCACGGCCAAAATTAAAGAGGATGACATGAATAATATCATCGTGCGTCTTTTCCCATTGATTTCGCGAGCCTAACGAGCGGACTGACATTTGTCTCTCCCCACGCGCTTCGATTTCGCGTATGTCATGCAGGTCCAAGACGTCGGTGCGGAAAAGGATGCAATCACATCGTTGCGCGCACCTACCCATTTCGGCCGGCCAAACTGGGATAAAGTTTTCACATCTCTTGTCGACAAGCACCCAGATACGGACGTTGGCGTGGTACGTACACACGCGCACCGCCTGCAGTCCCGCATTCTCATATCCGCGTGTTTTCTTGCGCAGTTTTTCTGTGGGCCTCCCGCGCTGTCTAGGCAACTCCATCAGATATCGAACAAGTATTCGAACCCTGCCCCTGGTGGGACCCGGTTTTTCTTTGGAAAGGGTACGTTGCTACGTCGCGATGTCAACGCACATTCCACTCATTTGGCCTGCTTGGGAAACAGAGAACTTTTAAGGGCCTGTTGCAACCCGTTTGCTACCTTTATTCTCATTGTGTAATCCACTTGCACTCTGGTTTCCGCTGAGTCACTTTCACGTTTCAGCGTCTGTTGGACTTCATTCATAGGGATATTTCTTTGGTTATCGGTTCGTTCCTGACACTACATTTGGTTCTTCTGCTCGTATTCTCATGCACCTCAAGTATTACGTGGTTTTTGGTTGCTGTAGTAGTGTAGCTATAATGACTTATCAATGGTAACAACAACAAAATGTGTATGCATATGCATACTAGTCCAGAAAAGCAACTGAAAATGAACGTGTGGTATGAAAGCATGAAAAGGAACAGATGAAAAACAGATCAACACTCGTTCAGATCCTCCAACATCACAGTAGGGTCTGGCTCGCATCCCCATAACCTCCGGTAATGCTCCCACGCGATCTCGTGCGTTACCTTCTCGTACGGCTCCAGTTCGCCCGTGGCATCGTACAGACCCTTGATCTTATTATACAGCCCATTCTTATCATTGACGTTGTGCACCTTGCACCATATCCTGACGAGCTTCTGCACGAAATCGCCCATCGTGCATTCGGTGGTGTCCAGGACGATGAATTGTATGCATTCCGCGATCGGTTCTCGTCCCCATCCTGGGGGTTGCGCTTCCTCGAGTGCGAAGTCGGGAAGTTTGGTATAGTGCTCTTTGTCCCAAGGCACGGAGTCGAGCGCTGAGCGACTCTGAGCGATTCGCCTCCGAGAGGTCCAAACGAGCGGTGTGGAACGGATGATTCGCGCGTTTGCTCCTTTGCGGAGCAAGACCATGAGGTCGGGGTGGCGGTAACATGCATTGGCGAACGCCTGTGCTGCCTCTTCGCTTAGGGATAGTCCAGCATACAGAGAGAGGGTATGTTGGTTTTCTTCCCAAGTCTTAGAGCGGCCGCTAGATTCAATGCAAACAACAGCACCGCGGTGGGAGGAGAGCGGAATGTCGTCTGTGATAAAACCCGCCAAGACCAGCTCTCTCGAGCCATCGGTACTAAACTCGTACTTGCTACCTTCTGTCTGACGCAACGACATTTGTGTAAACAGCACATAACGGGTAAGGTCGATGACTTGGTCAATCTGTGTAAGTGATCAGTGTCGGGAGTTTCAAAAGATCGCAATATTGGCCTACCGTTCGACATATTGTGCGAAGACAAGAATAGCAATCGCGGAAAGCGATGGCATGACCCCATGCGTGTAACGGCCAGCGTTCACCACTATGATCTTTAAAGACCCTTCCGCCGAGGACAACCACGTGATCACCGTTTGTCGACCGTATCACGTCATCGACGGCCGAGTGGATGTCATGTATGCACAGCGCATGGATGGTATTCCGGATCTTCTCCATCGTTGCAAGGTCGAGATTTTGGTCGTTCAACAGGGCCATGACACCATCATAATTTTGCGAGAGGAACATGAGAGATGCATCTTGATAAATCGCCCGGCGGACGTATGCACAGATAATCTCCAGTCTTTCATCATGAGATCGCGACGTCGGAGGGGCACAGTACCAAGCAAGGCGCAGTCGAATTTGTTCCCTGACTTGAATAGCCTTTTCCCGCAAGATGGCCTCTAAAGGATCTTCGTCGACAGCGGTATCAATGGTATCCCTAGACTGCGGCGGGGAGTGCTTCGCGAAATTCCCGGAACAGTCTTCGGACTCATGTTTGTCTTTCTCAAGGACCCAGAGCGCATCCTGGTTCTTGAGAATGAGTTGGTAGCCGCGCTTTTCTACGTGCGACATCAGGTGCTCCACTCCGGACCTTTGCTGCACCAGACTATCCCAATATATTTTGTGCCCAAAATCCTACACCTTGAGGTCAGTTTTTCCATGGGTGCGATGCAAAAATGCACTTGCCATGTCGGGTCTGTTACAATGGTTCGCTCAGTTGGAGGGCTGCGATTACGAGGATACAATATAACACTCACCCAAAGAACTTTCGAGTGAAGTAAACCCGTGCCTCAATACATCTGTAGAATGGTCAGGACGCCAAAGAAGTTACCTTTATAGGTACACACCTAGTGAGCAAGTTGTACTTCTCCCGAAGGTGGACGTTCCACTCTCGAAGAAGGGAAAGGCTGATGCAGACCATGATTGCCGCGACGTCATTGCACGCCGGGATATCAGGATACGACTCGAGAAGTGCACCGTGAGTTTTGTAGTTTGTGTATAGTTTGCGACGTTCCTGTGGGTTTTGAAGATCAAGAGCATTTGTCAGAGAGCAGAAGTAGGGTGAACTGGAGCTTACTTCGTTGTGACGGGCACACCACGGGATCCCGTCGAGCGGTGGAAGCGAACATCCGATGCCCCCTGAGTAAAGAGCAGCGCACGCGTTCCGTCTTCTTTTCGCAGGCCTTGCCGTGGTTCCCGATTGTAGTGAGCGTCGAGGACGAGCTGGCGAGCTCAACTCCCAGTAGGGAGACGTGGGCGGAATAATTTTCTTTACCAAACTTGAAACCATTCTCGGCAAGTCACCAGGACTTTATTGATTTCACGCAATCGCGTACTGCAGTCGGAGGTGAACTTGAATTGAACTTGGAAGTTGAGAGAATAAGCAAGCAAGAATACGAGTGTTGAGAATTGAGGTGACTCGGATAGCTTTGCGTCCTCTGATTTATATATGCTGGATGGATCAAAGCGTACCCGGGTATCCATGAGCGCTGGTTGAAGCGGTGGCGGGCCCCAGCGGTTCCATCGATTTTCGACGCATTCGGCAAAGAACAACAATAAAGGCGTGGTCATAGTGTTGGAGTTGTGTGGTACATGTGGACCTCCACACGACTTCTGAGTGGAAAAGTAGTCAAGTTACCCTGGTAAATAGTGTAGCTTCACCCTAAGCTGGTCCGGGCATGTGCATGAGGCGAGCGGTTACCCCGGAGCCAACCGAGACGATTTCCATATTTAGACTCTATTATGATGTCCTCACACTGGCAGAGCGAAAGTACTAGTATAGCCTCGGCGATGCATGGGGGTGGCAGATTGATTGTGTAGTAGTTAACTCACGACTCACGATAAACTAATATTTGAAGGGCAACCGGCCCGGGAACTTGAACTTGAACGCTAGGGAATGTCTCACTGTATCGATTTGCTACTGAGGCACTTCGAATGCATCGCTACAGGAGGCAACCGCTCGCGTAAATCAGATCAGGTGTTTTATGAATTTTCCCATAATAATTGGCATATCTTCATGCGATGCATCGTGGACCCCGAATTGTTACTCCAGACCGTAAACACCGCTCAAATGAACAGATAAAGTGAAATTAACAACTGATGGCGATAATGTCTGTCTCTATGCAAATCCAGTGGCATTACTCGGATTTAAGAATGGGTCGTTGCTAAAATTGAAGACAGAACATCCACGGAGAATGGTCTGATTGCAAGAGAAGCACCAGTTGATTGTGGAGTTGATGGTAGTCCACTAAGGAAGAAAGAAAGAAAGAAAGAAAGAAAGAAAGAAAGAGGGGATCACATTAGAATTCTGTGAATAAATCAAAAGAAAAGCGGAAACGTACGTCGAGTGCCTTGATCATCTGAGGTAACGTAAGATTGTCCTGGCCAAACATTTTCAAAGGCTTGAACGCGTCATCGTTTGTCCCGTTCTTGAACTTCATCGCGACAACATAGTCTCCGGTAGTATCCTGGGACAGCTCGAAAGCAACGGCTGAAGCGTAGTCGGCTATGTGAGATTCATATGAGTGCGAAGCAGCCAAGCGACAACAATCACCAGCTCACCAATACCCGAAATCTCAGGGTTAGTCACCGTAGCATTGGTGACGTTGAACAGACTGATGAAGGGCTTGTAGTCGACCTCCGTCAACGCTAACTTGACCTTACTATTAGGCAAGGTCATGTTGCCCAACGACCAGAAAATCTCAGGCCAGAGAGTTCTAATGGGGACTATGAACCGTCAGAAACGCCTGCATGACAAGATTGAAAACCACACACTTTGGCCAACTCCATTCTGGACGCTGTCAGTGAAGACATTTTGTTCGTGGATGTTGGCGAAGTGCCGGGCTTGCTGCATCAGAGTCTCGGGGAACGAACCAAAGAATGTTGTGTTGTGAATGTACTGAACGTTCAAGTAGTCGTAGATCTTGAGTTTACGGAGGCTTTAGATGGAGTCCGATTAAAATTTGATCTAGCACTCACATTCCACTAGGAATCAAGTCAGAACCGATCAGCTCGAGGATGGACGCTGCGTACCACATTAAGGAAACTGTTGTTCATGCCATTAAGATAAGGTTGGACTGTTTGAAGGAATGGAGCGGCTTGTGCGGCTGCATCCTTGAATATAACACCGGCATTTAAACGAGCAAGGTGAAATTGGAAATACTAAAAGGCTGAATAAATATCCTAACCCAACGGGATGAATGATCGCCCACCTCGCAATCCATCCAGCTGGTGAGGGAAGGAGCCTGCCAGAACTCGAGGGACTCCACTGGAATGTATTGATAACCTCCTAATGGAGCCTCGACCGTCTGGCCATTTGCGAGCGTCATGATGGATTCCGCCGTAGGAGGGTAAAGACCCTGAAGTAAGGCGTAAGCGGAATCGAGGATGACGTTCCCCCCACCGGCATCTGCGCGAACGAAGAGCTGGTCGACATCAGCAATGTCGGTGCTGATTCCTTGGATGTAAGAAGGCGATCCTGGATCCAGATAGGTGTCTCTCAGGTATTGGCCCAACGCGTATTCTTGACTCTGGAAGAATGTTCGGTACGGTATAATGTGCGCAATAATGAACATACTGATCCATAAGGGGTCAAGTACCCTTGAGTCGAGTTGTAAGTCGTGTAGTTTTGGAAAACGACGTCGGAACGATCACCATGGCGAGCCAACAAGACAACACCGATGAGACCTGCGCTAGTGGTGTTCACCATGTCGATGAGTCGAGTCGGGACAAGAGATGCAGAACACGAACCAAAACCATCCAATTTATACTCTACTGGCGGCGTAACGGTGCAAGGAATTTCCGGGCGCGATATCTACTGGCGCCGAAACCAAGTTAGCAACTGCCAGTGGCAGTGAAGGTAGAGATTACTAGTACCGAGGTCCGACTCACAAAACGAGCCAGTAGGAGACCACACTGACGCCATTGACCCGTTGGTATAACGGACTGGTACATAAATGGGGGAAGTGAATGCCATCGCTTGTGCTTCATGGCTGCGATTAAGATGGGCGCGTTAACATGTGCGATGCTTGTCAGCGCGAGGATATTAGGAGGCGGGTTGGAAGGCTGTTCGTTCATCAGCCTATCAATCTTCCGTTAACCGTTAGAGTAGATCAATTGAGATCTTTGGGGTAAAAATTGATCATGAAATGACCAGACGACCAATGAATTACCCTGAGCTAGAGGTTCAAGTTTCAGGGTTCGTAGTTTCTGGTACCAAAATTGCACCCGTTACCGTCGGATATTGCCAATCTTAAATCCTTGTGCCGTCCGTGGGCTTGGCATCATCTTGAGGTGGCGTAAGTTAGACACTTCACATCTGTCATTGTCATTGGCAGTCCTTCCGACTCGAAGTCACCGACCAAACCACGCACACAGCAATGGAACACACGCGGTTCACAGTGTTTCACACAGGTTTTCTGGAATTTTGTCCTCTGTGTTAGGCGAATCCGCATGGACATGGCATTGCCTTGAGCAAACGCTTGATTCACACACCGGTACCTCTCCGAGTCGCGAGGCTGTAATTGACACTACACTTGTAGAATAACTTGTATCTGCGCTTCTAAATCGATTGTGACAATCAGGGAACTTGAATGCAGGAGCTGACTCGGAACGGCTACTAGTACGCGGCTGCCAACAGTGATCATACTATGATCACTCGAACTCGGACCACTGTTACAGCATCTCGAAAAACCTCTCGCTTGAGTTGAGGACTCGCCGCCGACATGGGAGGCATTATGAAGGGAAACAGACTCAGGTCGTATTATTATAAGCTCCGACCTAAGCCATTTTCCAAGTACTCATTTCCTACTTTTGATTAAGAGTCAAATGAGTGAGCCGTAAGTAGTAAGCGGGACACTAAGCACTTGGCCAGTATACCACGAATAAAGTAAGATACATACATATCTCTGAGAAGGATTATCGTCAGAGTCGTCGGCGGCGCTTCCCTTCAACTATTTGCGCATTAACGACCACGAAATGGTTTACGAATCCTTCTCTACAGTATTCGTCTATGCTGAACCACCGGGGTGAAGGAACGGGTCGTTACTGTAGTTATAAACAGAACATCCACGAAGGACGGTCTGATTGCAGCCGAAACACCAGTTGATGGTGGAATTGATAGTAGTCCACTAAGAAAGATATGATCACGTTAAGAATTCGGTGAATAAAGAAAAGTGGGAACATACGTCGAGTGCCTTAATCATCTGAGGTAACGTAAGATTGACCTGGCCAAACATTTTCAAAGGCTTAAACTCTGCATCGTCTGTCCCGTTCTTGAATTTCATCGTAACCACGTGGTCTCCAACAGAATCCTGGGACAACTCGAAAGCGACAGCCGAAGCATAGTTAACTACA
Source organism: Chiua virens (assembly GCA_019787685.1). Lineage (NCBI taxonomy): Eukaryota > Fungi > Basidiomycota > Agaricomycetes > Boletales > Boletaceae > Chiua > Chiua virens. Next base: position 19,850 of record JAHNUO010000038.1, read on the forward strand.
AGGAACCGTCTGAGTATCAACTTGAAGTAGAAAGATCGGGAACGATCACGCACCAATGCCAAATATGTCAGGGTTGGTCACCGTAGCATTGGTGACGTTAAATAGGCTGATGAAAGGTTTGTAGTCCACCTCCGTCAACGCTAATTTGACCTGGTTGTTAGGCAAAGTCATATTGCCCAGTGACCAGAAAATCCAAGGCCAGATAGTTCGGATAGGAACTACGTGTGAATACTCAGTAGGCTATAACAAAAGGGTATCGAACAACCGACTTTGGCCAACCGCATTTTGGGCAGTGTCCGTGAATACTCTTTGCTCATGGACGTTAGCAAAGTGGCGGGCCTGCTGCATTAGAGTCTCAGGGAACGACCGGAAGAATGTCGCATTGTGAATATACTGGACGTTCAAGTAGTCGTAAATCTTGGGATGGGGTTACTGAACGAATTCACCATCATTCTGTATAACTTACGTTCCACTTGGGAATCAAATCAGAACACGGCGAAAATAGGAATGAAGCTGCATACCATGTTAAGAAAGTCGGTATCCATACCATTGAGATAAGGCTGAACTGCTTGAAGGAATGGGGCAGCTTGTGAGGCCACGTCCTTCAATGCCTCGTTCACACGACCCATGTGGAGTTGGAAGTACTAGAAACCTGGATCAGCAACCTCAGCAACCTCAATCATTAGACTTACATTACAGTCCATCCAACTGGTAAGCAAAGAAGCCTGCCAGAACTCGAGGGACTCGACCGGGATGTATTGATATCCTCCTAACGGAGCCTCAACCGTATGACCATTTGCGAGCATTATGGTAGACTTCTCCGTAGGAGGATAAAGACCCTGAAGTAGGGCATAAGCGGAATCGAGGATGACGTTCCCCCCACCGGCATCTGCTTGAACAAAAAGCTGGTCGACATCAGCAATGTCGGTGCTGATTCCTTGGATGTAAGAAGGCGATCCTGGATCCAGATAGGTGTCTCTCAGGTATTGGCCCAACGCGTATTCTTGACTCTGGAAGAATGTTCGGTACGGTATAATGTGCGCAATAATGAACATACTGATCCATAAGGGGTCAAGTATCCTTGAGTCGAGTTGTAAGTCGTGTAGTTTTGGAAAACGACGTCGGAACGATCGCCGTGACGAGCCAATAAGATAACGCCAATGAGACCCGCGCCAGATTTGTTCACCATGTTGATGAGTCGAGCCAAGGCCGAAGGGGTGCGAATTCCTGGCAGAAATTCTTGTACTCCTTACATTTTATATGTGGCTTGAAGTGCGATGAAACACGGATAGTCTGGGCACTACACTTCCTTTGGGATGGTGATCGGAAGTGATAATTTCCCCGAAGAGCAACTCAACCCAGTCACCATCCAGGGCTACTATATCGGATGGATCAGATGTAAGGGGTTGTAACTTGTAAGGGCTTCCTTGCCTGTAACACCCGTGCTGAATGGTGCATCAACGTTGGGCTGAAACAGTCCGGGTCCACTAGTGTCCACCCAAAGCTTGGGATCAAGATATCGGCCATTTCGGTAGTACATATGTAGCGTGACGCACGTAAATATCTGACGTAGGGTGCGCATTACGCGTATACGTACCTACTATGCCTCTATACCTGATTATATCCAAGTAGTGGAACATGTGTACGTTGAGTGCCATGTAAATTGATGTAATTGAGCTTCTCAGAGTGTGAAATTGGAGTGCGGCGTACTCCCGCGCACTCGAATCTCGAGTTGGAATCCGCTGTTCCCCCACGGAAGCCGGCGGAGCCCAGCGAACCATGCCGGACTGCGCCGGAAAGTCCAAACTCGACTCTTTCTGGGGACTTCCTGCCGGCGAGACTCGGCGAGACCGTACCAATACGTCAGCAGCATCGCTGGTTCGTAAATAAATCGGGCTTGACATCATGGTGGTCAACGCTCAAGCGTGATTCTGTATTGATAAGTCTGATTCAGTCCCAAAACAACGGTGCGCATGCAATCGCACGCACCAGATTAAAACAGCACAGAAATTAGGGTAACTCCTCATTGTTGTCCACACTGTATGTCGAACAAACCCGGAGTCCCCAGGCCTGACTCAGTGACTGGTGTGACCAACACGAAAATTTATTTGGTCAGTACGCCATCTGTGGCTAATCTTGAACTGGGAGTTTCAGAGCAATTGATTTAAATAGTTCACAAAAATGCTTCGCTTTATGCGATAGACCTGCACCTATTATAGCGAGGTTAATTTCGAGCGCGGGTTGAGACTTTGAGGTGAACCGAGGGTACAATTACTACGGACTCTACATGAGTAAGATATTAATGGAGTGCGATGAGATGCGATATTTAAAGCAGGATTTACATGAAAGTCAAGTCCACTACCAAGGTCACTCGACTTGGAATGTGCGTGAACAAAATTTGTCCCAGGATCATCCGATAGGATATCCGAGTATTTCAATTTTCCAGGGCTACTTTACTTAGCTTTTTGGTACCGGGTGGTGCGATCGACGCAAGCCACCTCGCAAGATAAAATTTACACACACCGACCATACACTAACACATCTCAGCAGCAGCGGATTCAATATTCAGCGCTTCAGCACTGAACCTTACCACGAGATACGACTACATAAAGCACGGATGAACTACATCAATCATTCACAAGGTAAAACCGGAGAATACATCGGCTATGCTTACAATGTTACATGACCACAGCAACGAATTGAACAAGGGCACTCTGCAGGGGAGCATCTCCCGACTCTAGCCACTCAGTGCATCGAGAAAGCAAGAACGGGTCAATGTTCGTTTCCACCCCACAAATTATTACACCTGGTAAGCCCGAACGTTAACAACGAAAACTGAGTAGAGAACTCAAAAAGGTTCGACAAAGCCCACTCCGTCACTACCAGACAATAGCAGACTGGTACATAATCTGAGGCATACTGTTTGGAAAACTGTAATCCATCTTGGTTACACAACAACATTGACAATCGCGAAGGAATCAGTGTTTGAAGAATTGCATGCGGAAATCATTGACGCGAAGCCGACGATGTAGTATTGTATACAGACAATCTGATTTACACTATTTATGATTGGTGAACAAGGTTTCTGCCGGCGACGCGCGGCGCTGCTCTCATGAATATTGAGGCTTTGAGGGTTTTGAAACCACGCGGCGCCAGGCCTCGGATGACATTGAACACTCCGACGGGGTCGCAGGTCACCGGTTTGAACTGTTTGAGCTCTTGCCACGGTAGTACATGAAGCTTTTTGGATAACCAGTACAGAGAACGTGCCAGTGAACCAATCACGTTCGTTGGATTACCGACGTAAGGGAACTTGTAACTCGGCATTGGATTATAACACTATAATATTGAACCTGTACTACACTGCCATTCAGAAGAGAGGAGTTTCAGATTTCAAAGATGCTGGTTGCGAATCGATAAGAGTCCTGTTGACACGAGAATTTCCGTTCCTTCCTGGACCATTGCCAACCAGTCATATGTTGCGAATTTTGCGCCTTGTCTACACCACGATCGGCGATGGTGAGATGGATGGTGAAGAAAACCCCATGTAGGGTACAATCTCACTCGACGCGGAGCGCATGCATCGGTACCGGAGACGTTGAAAGCCACTTCCAGGAATCCAGAAATAGATGTCGCTTCAGCAAGGTCTGAGCAATGAGAACGAGAGAAGTGTAGTCCCATGTGGTCGGGGAGAAGACAACCGGTGATCGGACATGTGCATTGCGGCCGCGAACCGCGCACAGCCAACGTGATGGGTTTTCCCAAATCCACAATCGCTGATTGGTGGAGACCTCTCACTCAGGTACGCGCCGAAGCTAATGCTGGGTTATTAGCCTAGGGTTAGGGTTAACATGCTATATTTAGAGGGATATCTCGCGTTTGTCATGGCTTGTCATGCGTAGCGTTGTGACCTCCCTTATAAAGGTCCGGATAGCGTCTTCTCTTTCTCCTCCAAAATCCTGTCCAAAATGTCCTCAGAGACTAACGGCACCGTCGCTGTTTCCCTACCCCGGCATGTAGACGCAAGTGCCAGATCTCAGCCACCCGTCTGGGCGTTGGACTCCTCCAACGGAAACGTCCCTCTCCCCGCAAAATGTGATAGACACGGAAGAGAAGGTGGCGTGTGTTGCAAGGAGCTCAAAGACGAGGATGACCGCACGTGTCTTGTCAATCCCGATATTGTCCGCGACGTGTGAGTATTTTGTTCCCCTGTCCAACAGCGTTTCCCTTACTCATGTCCGTCCTTCAGCGTCATCGGTCTCTCAGACGGTTTGACTGTTCCCTTTGCGTTGACGGCTGGCCTGTCCTCACTGGGAGAGTCCAGACTAGTCGTTCTCGGAGGCATCGCGGAACTCATTGCAGGGGCTATTTCCATGGGAATCGGTGGATTCCTTGCGTCTCAGGCTGAACGAGATCAGTATCGTTTCTTGAAACGCCATACTTCTGCGAGAGTGTTTCGCAGTTGCCAGGGAGAAATGGAAAGAGAAGTGTACGCTGTTCTTGGCCCGGTCGGTGTTGACGAAAGCACCTCGAGGGCAGTCACCAAATGCTTGCGTGACGTCGAATGTGACACTCCGACACCTGGCCACAATTCGTCATCCTCGGACGAGGAAACTCAGTCTCTCAGATGGCAGTCCCATGTCGGGCTAACTCCCTTCTTACTCAAGTTCGGCGAGGGTTTGGGTTCGTCATTTCTTTCCTTGATAGTCATCATTTTATTCATATTTCTCGTTCGACAGAGGAGGTACCGACGAGTCGTCTATACGCCTCGGCGATCACCATTGGACTCGGCTATCTCATTGGAGGGATTATACCACTCATTCCCTATTTTTATTTCACCCATGCTCAAGTCGCCTTGATTTATTCCTGCATTCTGACTGGTGTCGTACTTTTGGTCTTTGGCGCTGTCAAGGCTAGGATAACCGGAGCAGGTCAAGATATCAAGGGATATTTGTGGGGTGCAGTAAGCACGTTGCTTGTCGGCGGAGCTGCCGCAGCTGCTGCGTACGCCATAGTTGCACTTCTCGAGCCATAGATGGGAACGTTTCCTCGGGAACGTATCCACTCGATATTAATGTTCTCGCGGATATTACTATTACTGATGTCTTGTTTTGATTCATGTAAGTAGACCGCATAGCATGTTATGATTACATCTCAAACCACTCCGCGGTGGTCCATTTTTGCAAATTCTATCGGCAGCCACAGGCATTCGATGTGACCGAGTCCAACTGGAGTAACTTTGTAAGAGAATTGACTCGGACGTAGCCGTACGCTCGTGTGATGTCTACCCCGATATTGATGCTCTTTTCTGATACACACAATCGACTGGTCATGGGTGCGATTTCATCCAGGCTATTTGCAGTCTGTGTGTCCACTGCGACATGCGAGTGACCATGCAGACTCTACCAGGTCGGGAATTTCCTCTTGAGTCGTGGTGTCCAATTACCTCGGCTTCCATTAGCGATCATCGCTTTCTTTGCGATCTCGTCCGCTTCCCAGGTCCGACTTGAAGGCAGTCGGCGGCCGTCGTAACACTGCTATCTTGCCTCGGACGCACGCTGTAGATTGAGTGTGGCATTGAACAAAAACCTTGTGCGGGTTCGCGAGGGGCCTGTTACTGACTCGGATATCGATGAGCGATCAAAGACGGATCGACACCGCTGGTACGTCAGTCAAGTCCACTTTTGCACTAGGTCAAAAAACCGGCGGTATGGAGGTCGCCTGTCGTTTGGTGGGCAGGCTCCCCACCCGGACGCACTGGCATACCTTTACAGCTTTTGGAGTTCGGCAGTGTCACGAGTGAGTGATTAAGACCCATTGTTGGGGCGGCGGCGGCGGGGTTGGCTTTTGCTTCGAACTGAGTGGTCATAACGGACTTGCAATCAAGGTGTAAGATTCAGGGTAGATGATTATGGGAATGGACATACTGTCGCGTGGTTGGAGATAGAAATTTCCAACCAGCAAGGACATGTCTTACACATTGCCAGTTTTGTTATGGTTCATAGGCGAGAACAAATTAGCCTTGGTCCCATCTGTTCTCAAGTTGGGCACCCCTTTGGTGGGGGTTTCAACGCCGCGGCTCTCTAGAAACAATGTATCCACGTAGTACCCACGTTGACCAAAGGGTGGATGTAAATTGTCAACCGGACTCCAAAGTACGACCTTTAACTGTTTGATCGTCACTGGTCAGGCTCAACGGGGGTGACCTAGTCGATCATCTCACCATCGTCCGCGCGCGAACGTTGGGAGACCGTCAATGAGTCGCCCGAGGTTGGCATTTTTCAGTACCCACAGAGGGTTCGCTGTGGCCATGGTGGTTTTGCTTGCTCGATGGCGTGACGACAAAGTGTAACTCGGCCCTTGCCAGTGTGTCCAGGCTTCGGGGAGATCGTGCTACCTTGACCTTCTTGGTGAACTCGCACTCTCTGACATGGATGGTCACGGTACATTCAAACTAGCTTGCCTCCAACGTCCACCTCGTTCGTCGCATTCAATCTACTGGTAAGCCTCGAAGCGTATATCATGATCAACTTCCCAGTGGTAACGATGAATGACCAAAGATGGACCGGGACTCACAACTTGAAAGTTTTTATTTTTTCGTGGCGCAGATACCAACAATCTAAAGTAATAGTTCCAAGAGGCAATCCGTAGGATAGCTAGCTCATTCATCAGGCTGTGTCACGGCATGATCGCATCATGGATTGATATTTTGACGACAGAGACGGTTGCCAAGGAAGTGATTGACTTTATATTTGACAAAACCGGACAGACTTCGAATAGTTTCGTGCCAGCTAGAGTCTCTGACTCTGAGCGACCTGGCAGAAATCTGAGGAGGTATTTTCGGAACGTTGGGCGCCGTTCAAGTCGGACTCGGCCCGGGGATAGGGTCACTATTGAAACCGGGGATGACTCTGACCCCAGACACTGCGAGACTTGTGGACGGCTATACTTGCTCGTCGTCAATTTGAACGTTCAAGTCAGTGTCTTGATCTTGATCAACACACCTCACCGCCTTCGTCGACCAGTGACGAAGTGCCTCTTCTCCTTTTTATCACCCCAATCTCAGGCTACGTGCCTCACACTTGCAACTCTACCATCTTGATGATTCAGACTTCACCCGCAGTTAACATGTTAGCAGAAGATGAATTTGGAATCACATACTTCATAGAGAACGCCCAACAATTCTGGTCAGGTACGTCATGCGCTTTTTGCCCCCGCTCATATTCATTGTACCTTAATCTTTTCGTTCTACTTGTAGAACTTGACGATATCCTGCGGTTTTCAGGTGGTTCGGCCACATTGTCCATGCTTGATAGTGCACTCCGAAGGTTTGTGTCCTTGTGCGCTTCTTACCACGGTCAGTTCCTCGGCTTCTATTCTTCCGTCTGGTGTTGATCATCATCCTGTCAGCAGAACACTATCTTCAAAGTCCGCTACAACTAGAGCATGCATGCCAATTACTTCTGGATTCTGAGCTTTTTTCCTTTCACTCGGAGAGGATGTGTGAACTTGCAATTGAGGATGTGCAGTCGGTATGTGAAATGATGATCATACCGGCTCTGCACATCTTACACATGTTTTATAGAAAACAGATCCTCATGGACAATTTGTTTTGTATAGCGTTCTATTGTTTTGGGGCAGACGCCAATCTTCCTTCCTTCGCAGTCACAAACGATGGCAACCTCTCATCCCACTGCTGATGGATCATATTTTGGTCGAGATCGATCCGGACGCCGATGATTTTTATATTGGCCTCAATGCCCCTTCTAATGGCGCGGGCTCTCGTGCGAGCGTTGTCATGGGTCCCATCGCTATAGAAGGCAAACTTAGGGCGTTGAGTGTCAGACTGCTCTATGAAGTCTGTCGGGTTCAAAAGCTGTCGGAGCAAGATCTACGTAGGTTTTCTTTTCTGTCAGTTTTCTCGTTTGTCGAGCTGAATGCTCTGACAGGTGTATTTAGCGATTCATTTATCGACCATCTTTTCGAGCTTGTGGAGCAGACTCGCTTTATGCCGGATGAAACCTTCAACTATTCCGTCATAAAGCTGATCGTGAGCATCGTAAACTCTTCTTCTCACACCTAGTTAACATCCCGTCAGGTTGCACTCAACGAACAGTTCATGGTTGCAGGCTTGAACAATGCTACCTCACCTCAGAGTGATCAGGGGAAGTCACGTGAAGTGCAAAATCGGGTACTTGATGTCCTTATATCTCGCCTCGGTTCCAGCAAGACGTTCGGAGAGAACATGATATTTATGCTCAATCGTGCAAGTACGTTTTTTTCATGTCTCCTTTTGTTTCCGTCTGAGAATACTTCGTAGCTCGTTCCGCGGAGGACCTGTGCATGCAATTACTCGTGTTAAAGCTCCTATACATTCTGTTCACTTCCAAAGCGACATCAGAGTACTTCTATACGAACGACCTCTGCGTGCTTGTCGATGTCTTCTTACGCGAGCTGGTCGATCTCGATGACGAAAGCGAATCGGTAGGTTAACTCTAGGTACTGCAAGTTTTGGAAATCAACCTAAATTCTTTTAGCTGCGTCACACGTACCTCCGTGTTTTACATCCCCTCCTTACGAAGACACAATTACGGGATATTCCCTACAAACGTCCTCAAATAGTGATGGCTTTGGAGTCCCTCACGCAGAACGCGAATATTCGGGATATCAACCCGACCACGAAGCGGTTGGTAGAACGGTGTCTCAGTGGGGAGTGGTGTGTAAACCTGCGAAAGAGCTCGTTTGACAAAGATGCTTTGGATTCCCAGGGCAACTTCAGACAGGGCAGCCCCAGTCACGACATCCTTGCATCGACGACGCAAGCTGGTTTGCAGTCTCAAGTCGTCACGTCAACAGGTTCCGGCAAACCAGGTGATGGTATCGTTCCTCCTCCAGTCAAGCAAAAACAAGTCAAGCATTGTTGCAGCATTCAGCATTTGAAGTCAAAATCTGCTACGCTACCTTCCTCGCGACCCGGCTCGGGTGACGTCCGGAGACCGAGCGTGGAGAGCGCTGGTAGCTTGGGTGTTTTGGCGTCGACTACCACAAACACTCCAAGACGGAGAGAGAAGACCGGTTCTATGGATGATACTTCACTCCTGTTGCAAGCGGAAACAAATTCCCAGCTTAAGCAACACCAATATCCTCACCTTCCGCCTTCTCCTGCGTCTTCCGGCTTTCCGCCTACGTCCACCGCCACCCAAAAACCACGCAGACCTCCCCCTGCTCCTCCAAAAAGGCGCAAGGCGCCACCAGCACCACTTGGACAGACCAACGGTGCAACGCTCATCACTGCTCCCCCGAAGTCAGCTATATCTACGCACGCCCAGCTTGGAAAATAGGGATACACCTTTTTTTGTTCGTTTTTTGGACTTGCTCATGGCAATGAAACAATGTATCTCTGCTTTAGCTCTCCCTTTTTTTTATCACGCATATCTTCACCAAACATTCGCATAGTCATTGGACAGCATAACATTGCACTTTTTCGCTACATATCTCGCAGGGTGAATGGTTATGCGACCATCCGTCCTTGACGCCCATCGACGCAATACACGATCTTGGCATCTTGCTTCCTCGGTAACTTTTGATCGATTCGCAAACTTGGAAGAAGGTTTAGATCACTCGCCCCGAGAACTTCAAATAGGCATACATTCGGAAACATATCGAGCAACCCTCAAGTAGACATACAGACCTACATAGATACCCAGACAACTCTCATTTCTTAGTACGCGGCCGTTTCTTGACAGGCGTATCCAGCCCTTCCTCAGTCGGGTCAGAGAGCCCCATGCTCGAGGACGATCCACTCGCAGCCCGCTTCCTCGGGCCCAGGAGGAGAATGTCGGGCGACGAATTCGGTAACCACATCTCCTCAGACTCGCTTTCCTCCTTGACTTCGGGCAGGTCATCACTGTCCGCATCGCCCAGTTCCTCGCCTTCCGCGTGCACATCGAGATCGAGGCACAAAGCGCGCAGCCTTTGAGGTTGTTGAGTCGAGGCCTGGCTGTGGCTGTGCTTCGCGACCTTTGGTTTTGTGGGCGTCGCGGCGACGAGGGTCACCCCCTGCACGGGCCTGTTGTCTGGCCTCTTCGCTTTCTTCTTGATCTGAGCCGACACTTTGGTACCCAAGTAGTCAGAGTGGCTCGCTTGCGATGGTTGTGCACGGGGCTTGAACCCACGCGACATGCTGACCTCACGACTGAGTGCGCGTTTGAGCGACGACGCCGTCGCCGACGTCGAGCGCCTTGTAGAAGCATCCTGCGCGAGTGAGACGGACAAGGAACGTGAACGCGATCGCGTATCTGGTGTAGTGGTGTGGGACAAGACAGAGGACGAACGCTGGATGGATTTCGGTTTACCTTTGGACGCGGAGGTGGAGGATCGGGCGAGTTTACGATAGGAGCGTGGACGGGCAGAAGGGATAGCTTGAGATTCGGGGCTCGAGTGTGTGTCCGGGTTATCGTCCTCATCCAAAAAGGGCGAATGAGGGAATAACTTGCGGCGCAAGAGTGCGCACATGTCGGGACGCGTCGATTTGAATCTGATCATCAGAGTAGACATTGAGTCCAGAGACGAGCTGCTGGGATGTTCACTCACTGGCGCTCTACGACATTTTCGCAAAATGTCTGCATCCAGTCGCGTTCGTCTTTGTCTGTTCGTTTAATTGGGTCGTTCACGTCGACGACTAGCTGCCAAGTGGACAATTTGTCCATGAACGACTCTAATCGTTCCTCTGGGGATGGAATGATGACCTTTTCTCGTTCCTTTGGTCGTTTCTTCTTCGACGAAGGGACCACGTCGTTCGTGGGTACCTTCACCGAGGGCAGCGGAGAACAAGGACCAGGCAAAGAGAGCTTGAGGAAGTAAAGGAGAATCTGGATCTGGACTCTGCATATGGTCAAGTAAAACCATTCACAAACGACATCAATACGCACTCTCGTCTTTCAAGCCTCTCGAGCCACATATTCCGCGACTTTTCTTCCAGCATGACGGCGTCTTCGCTATTTCCCTCTCCGACTTCGTTCATTTCGTAGCCAAACGCGTACCACATCATGGATTCCTCTGCTTCCCCTTCCCCACCACCTTGCGCGAGGAACTGGGGGAGCTCCGTGCGATATTTTGCGACAACAGATCGGACTGAAAGGAGTAATGGATCCAAGAGCGCATGGAGTGGGTGAGATTCTGGGGGTCGTGACGACGCGTCTTGGACGCGTTGCAAGGATGGCACAAGGAGGTTTATGGGCATGATCGACTGCGACCGGTCAGAACCGCGAAGACAACGTTTCAGGCGATGATCGTACCTCTGGGAGCCAGAGAAATTGGAGGTAAGTCCGAACAACGAACTGGTCTGGTGTTTCCAAGTGAATGTCAGTAAACGGGTAATCGCGCGCGATCGTCTTTTCTTGTGTTGTCGTCCATTTTGCGTTTGAGCTCGTGAGCAACGTCACAGGCTGGACCAATGTCATCGGAGACGCGTCGTGAGAGTCGATTCGTATGTACACACAACTACAACTCTTATGTACATCGATCTAAAATGTTCTCAACACTACGCCTTCCCTACCAATGTCCCTCCAGAAACTCTACCGGCCCGCTCGAGACTTTCGTCTTGCAGCATGTAAGCAGGCTTATAGCGCGACAACGGCGGTGGCTGTAGCTTGCTCTCTGCCAGGCATACAGTAAGGGAGTCGGTAGCAATGGCTTGAAAAGAATCAAGGGTGTCCATGCGAGGCTCTACTGTGCATGTACTATGTGGATCACTTGCAATGACGCGAAAAGAGCCCAGACTAAGATCGCACGAAGGGCCGCAACTAAGGCCGATTGTTTCTATGTGGGGCTCGGCAGTGCATGTACTGTTTGGATCACTGGCAATGACCGTAAGCCCTTTGAAATATCCCGCTGCGTGCTCTGGAGCCGATGTCCCATTGATACACATGCCATTTGGTTGATTCGCGACCACCGTGAAAGAGGATGGGGTTTCTGACGAGACGTCATCTTGGACTCGGAGTGCGGGATTTGGAAATGTGTTATATATCGAACCGAGAGATGTATACCTGCTCTCCCTTCAGCAAAGAGTCTTCAGCGAGCGCGGGAGGGGCAGCTTACCCTTTGTCATACAATGAACAGTATGGCACATTCAGTCGTCGCAGGAATGTCCAGACGTCGGCGTAAGACCAGTTAATTATGGGGTTGATACGTTCGAAGGAGGGCCAGCCTGGATCCGTCTTGTTCCTGTACGTGAGTGTAGCTTCTCGATGTTATTAATACTCTACCATTCATGCAGCAGATGAGAAGCGAGCTCACCACCGTGGGGATCTGATCTCCTTGTTCCAATCAATATAGCGTCTATATGTTGAGATTTCTCTTTGTAGAGATGCAAAGCACGTCGCATCCCTTCACCGCCTCGAGCCTTCCCGACGGGCCGTGGGAGGCCGGCATGACTGACGTAGTCATCGCCTTGGCTGCGCACATCAGGTGTCGCAACGCCTGGAGTGACACTTTCGACTGGCAGAGGAATGTCGGAGTCAAGAGGGCATTTGAAGAGATCGAGGCCATACGCCTTGGCCGACTCCCGGATGAAATCTTCTAGTTCTGCAAACGAAGAAGGGACAGGAATATAGACAGATGGGATTGGTTTGCTACTTGAAGGGTTCCGATGGGCCAGCGCTGCGGCATGTAGATGAAGGAGAACGGTACCTGCGAATAGTTAGCAGAGCCTCTGCAAGCGAAATGGCTCACATACAGTCCTTGCCCCCGTTGAAACTGATTGATACCCTCTCCGGTCTGAGGGCGATGGTCAGGACCATGAGATGCACCGGCTGATCACGCACGTATATGAGTCTAGAGCGTTTTCAATGACGTCCAAGGCCTCCTGAACACGTTTGCCGATCGGTTCCGTGGATGCTGCGAGGTCGTAGACCTCGGCTGAAATTGCTTGTCTGCTCTTGAAAGCCATTATGTGGATTTGGAAAGCGAGAGGTGGTGTTCGAACTCGTCGTGCAATATGGCTAAGGGAGAGTTTCATGTAGCCAGGGAATGTGGTGGATATGGGTGAGAATCCGCTGACCCGGCAACTGATCTAATCGGGACCGGTCTTCGCGACGCTCCATCACCTCTCCACATCCATACACATGCCCGCCGTCGTGCTCGTCACTGGAGGCACTGGCCTCGTCGGGAAAGCCATCGAGTATGTTATCGAGCATGAGCCCGAGGGCTCGCGCTTTGGAAAGCAACCAGGAGAGAAATGGATCTTTGCCAGTTCTCGCGACGCCGATCTGAAGTATTTGTTCTATTCGAGTATAGTCCAACGGATGCTCATGTGAACAGGGATCCCAAACAGACCCTGCAGCTCTTCGAGAGGCATCAGCCTACACACGTTATTCACTTGGCAGCGCTGGGTACGTCTAATTATGGCTTGAACGGCGCGATCATGACCTAGCTCATGCTTGCGATCAGTTGGAGGTCTCTTTGCGAACAGAGAACGCAAGGTCTGGTGACGCTCTGCATTGTATCTACTTTTCGCTTGACGATCTCCTCGATCCAGGCGACGTTCCTCCGGGACAATATGCTGATCAATGAGAACATCTTAAACACGGCTCACATCAAAAAGACGGACAAAGTCATCTCGTGTCTTTCAACATGCGTGTTTCCCGACAAAGTCGAGTACCCTCTCACAGAGGAGAAGGTGCATCTTGGTCCTCCCCATGACTCCAACTTTGGTTACGCGTATGCGAAACGAATGGTCGACGTGCAAAATCGGTTCGTTTTCTAATTCTTCTGCAACCGTACGTCTCACCATCTTGCAGCGCATACAAGGAGGAATTTGGTTGCAACTTCACGTCTGCTATTCCCACCAACGTATTCGGACCCCATGATAACTTGTGCCCCCGATTGACATTAGATCCATCCCAGAATACTGATCGCATCTGAACAGTGACCTCAAGCACGCGCACGTCATGCCTGCTCTGATCCACAAATGTTACATCGCAAAAAGTTAGGATTCTGCACGTCAGGCACACTGCGATGAACTTGACACCTTGTCACAGAGAACGGTACGCCATTCCAAGTCCTCGGTGACGGATCTCCCTTGCGTCAATTCATCTACTCTCGCGATCTCGCCAAACTTTTCATCTGGCAATTGCGAGAGTACGACAGTGTCGAACCCGTCATCTTCTCTGGTACGACCTCTCAGTTTTTGTCGATCCATCACCTAAACCTCTCTGTAGTGGACGAAAAGGAAGAAGTTAGCATCAGGCAACTTGCAAACATGGTCGTCGACGCCCTTGAATATCCTGGAAAGCCGATCTTTGAGAACGAACTCAAAGACAATGGACAGGATCGCAAGCCCGCTTCCAATGCAAAATTGATGAGTCTGATCGGTCCAGACTTCAAGTTTACGCCGTTTGATATCGGTTCGTAAATTTGCTGTTTGTCGAGTAGATATCAATTGATGCCTTGATGATATGTTTAGCACTGAAGGAGACCGTCGAGTGGTTCCTCGCGAACATCTCGAACGCTAGAACTGGACCAAGCAACCATTGATCGGTTAAAGATCATCGTGTACTTATAGAATATCCAGTGAGAGTTTTGGCCAAGGCCTACACCGACTTGAATCCCTGATGGAGTACTGTGAATGACGATGCAGCTGACCATTGATCGCATCGACGATTCCGGACTGATGTGTCACAACGCGAGGCATCATGCATCAAAGGCAAAGCGTTGTTTCCGACTTATACTTAAATAGACTGCGATTAGTCCACGGGTTCATTACAAAGGTCCTTGTCTGCAGAAATCATTCACAATCAGACCAATCCTTTCGACTATTTTACATCACTCTGCGTGCGCTTAGTTTTGATCTTCGACGAGGCTGCGTGAAGCTTGGAGATCAGCCGTGACCATCTCATGGACGAGTTCGTCAAAGTTGACTTTGCGGGTCCAACCAAGCAAACGTTCGGCTTTTGCGGGGTTTCCGAGCAAAAGGCTGTATAGCATCACTCCATCAGTAAACGAACGAGAAAATAAACTTGCAACGCACTCGACTTCGGCAGGACGGAAATACTGAGGGTCAACCTTGACGAGAACGTTGTTTGTCTTTGGGTCATAGCCTTCCTCATCCACACCGCTGCCACGCCATCTGCAACACGTTATCGATCAACAAAGACGCTTTCATTCATAAGTATGCACATACTTGATCGTGGTGCCCACGACAGCAAACGCTTTTTCAACGTATTCGCGTACCGGGTGAGTCTCACCGGTTGCAAGAACAAAGTCCTGAGCTTCAGTTTGCTGGAGAATGCGCCACATTCCCTCGACATAGTCCTTAGCTGGAACGTCGCACAGTCAGAAACCCACCATTTAGCATCCGTTAGACACCTACCATGACCCCAATCACGTTGCGCGTCCAAGTTACCGAGGTACAAACGGTGTTGCTTGCCCAAGTGGATATCTGCTACAGCTCGACTGATCTTGCGCGTGACGAACGTTCTGCCACGCCGCGGGCTCTCGTGGTTGAACAAGATGCCGTTGCACGCATACATGTCATAGGCTTCACGATAGTTGACGGTGATCCAGTACGCATACAGCTTGGCAGCGCCATACGGGCTACGTGGGTAGAAAGGCGTTGTCTCGCTCTGTGGCGTTTCGACGACCTTGCCATAGAGTTCCGAGGTGGACGCTTGGTAGAACCTCACGTGCTTCTCGAGACCGACTGTGCGGACTGCGTCAAGAAGACGGAGGGTACCAACGCCGTCGACGTCGGCTGTGTACTCGGCCATCTCGAACGAGACCTTGACGTGGGACTGGGCACCAAGGTTGTAGATCTCGGTGGGGAGGACTTGAGCGAGGATATAGACGAGGTTGGTGCTGTCGGAGAGATCACCGTAGTGTAATTTGAACTTGTTGGGACCTTGTCAAGGGTTGTTAAGGTAAATTCGAGCGGTGGAGATGGGAAGGGCTCACGTTCATGCTGATCCGCATACAGGTGCTGAAGGCGGTTGGTATTGAAGCTGGAGGAACGACGGATGATACCGTGCACCTCGTAACCTTTTTCGAGGAGAAGTTCAGTACTGTAGCAAGAGGTCAATGTATGCTCTCGATCTCGAACGAAGAACGCACAGGTAGGAACCGTCCTGGCCAGTGACACCTAGGTCAACACAGTCAATCAAGGCTCGATAAGGATCGTCAAGCGCAGATGCGTGTGGGCTTGTCGGGCGAAACCAGCAGATCATGAGCGAATGAACGCCGCGACCATAACGACACCGTGTCGTTGCCCACACGACCGAATCGATGAAGGACACGTACCACTAATCAAAGCGACTTTTCTTTTCCTGTACTCCTCTGGGGATGGGAGGGCATGTTTGATCAATGGAAATTGAGCTGCCATGGGTTGAGGTTGGAGACGGGAGTAGTGGGAAGGAATCAAGATGGCTGAGGGCGTGACTGTGGAGTTTCTACCCGCGAGAGTGACCTGCCTCGCGTTGATGAGAATATTGTTGGAAGGAACGTGTTGATAAGAACCGCGTCAATGTTCTTACGTCTTGCCAGTGCCGCTTTCTTGACAGGTGAACGGCTGTCCATCCGCAGTCACAACTACATGTAATAGCCGCAGATTGATTTGCAACCAAACCTAGCTATGTGAACACTGCTATCGATACCCGTCGTGAGGGGCCCCGGGCGCCAATCCTGATGCCTAAAAAAATCGCAATTTCATCACTGATTCTCTAATTTTCTGATAATGTCCTTGTAAACCCTTATCAACTGACTAATAACCATAAGCTTCATAAACAGTTTATATTGGTTGGCATCATGCACCACAGTGTGATTCTGTCAAAGGTTGGAGAGTGATATTGGCATTCTGCAGAGTGTCAACCTTCATAAGCATGTTGTTGATTGCCAGGACTGTTCACTGCGAATCTCATTGGGCACAAGTGGTGATCTTATAGATATTTGTCAACAAGCAAAGAACTCAGTCAATTGGTAATGTACATTGTACTGCCAGTTGTTGACAATATCTGAAAAGCTTCTTGGAATCTGATAAACTTTATCATAGTATGCCCATTGGGTGAGGAGTACGATGTGATAGTGTGTGCAGGTGTTTGCAATCTGGATAGACATTGGGTAGTGATGGACATCATGTCTTTCTCACCCACACTAAGGCTTCTTCAACTTATTGGGAATCAGTCTTGGGATTCTTGGTGACAGCAAAATGGCTAGTTGCAACATTTCTCCATCATTGCAGCCACCATATCAACACTTCCAGAAGGCAATATTTTTGAGAGTCCTCGGTAAGTGGAAGATGTGTGACAACATTCCGCCAAGAAAACAACCATGCCAATATTTCTGATTCCAGGCATGCACGAGATGATTTCACACATGCGACACATTAATATCAGATAGACAATGTCTCTCATTTTATGTACATTACGCATTATGATGTACTATCTCGCAATCACTAGCAGAGAGGTATCGATGATCAAAGGAAGCACGAAAAGATCAACATTGAAAATGGGGCACTTACCCGTGCCATTGAGAAACCTTGGCGGGACATTGCTTGTCGTGCCAGTGCGGCGTCTTTTAAATGAAGCAGCAACAGAGCCGGTCTCAACGGGCAGCTGAGCATGAGTAAGCCCAACACGCGGCCCAAAAATTTCCCTGGAAGATGTCAGTGTTTAGGAGTGCGTTGAGTAACACCACTTGCTTATTCCACCACAACATGAGATCGTCCACAAATTCCTTGTCGCCCTCTTCCATTGCTTCGAACCATTTGACAATCATATTGTAAAAGACAACGAGGTTGAATAGGTCATCGTCTAACCTCCAAGTGCTGCAACTTGAGAGCGCAAAGCATAACTAAGAAAACATTCAGATATGTTCCACGCAAGTGAGAACATTTACCTGGACTGCTATATAAGCAATGGAACGCGGGGTGACTTGCTTCATCCTTGCCAACTGTGCATTATGTGAGCGTGTGCTTGCATCGGTGCATTGACGCTTGTTTCCTCCAGTCTCCGGGGGAACGTTCTCTGATGATTCAACTGAGGACGGCCCGGTGAATATAAGCTTGTATGCCTGCCATGTGAAGGTGAAGGTGAGGTGCAGGACCAATCATACGACATGAAATCGAATTACCTTGACAAGTAATCCGCCTCTGAAAAGTCCCTTGTTTGCGTCAGCGGAATCATATTCACCTGTGGGAAATAGAAACTTTGGCCAAGAGTAGGCTGTAACGGGGACATCGCTATGCCATTCCTGGATCTTCTTACGAATCCTGGCCCAACAGGAAGTGAGATTAGAGAAATGTGTAACCGAACCAGACACTTACTCAGTATTGTCCCAATCATACTCGACTGGGCACAGCAAACGGCCTGTGGCATAGTGGTGGAACCCTCGGCTAGCCTTGTGCCTGGGGCGAAGTTGAGGAGTATCATCTGGGTAATCAAGCCAGGATACCACAGAAAGTTTTAAGATGTTGGTGTCGTCTGCTTGAGCGCCATCGGCTCCTGAAGTGAGCTGCAATAATATGCATTAACCAGGTTTCGTCTGTCTTGTGACCTGCATCCAATGCCTACCTTGCTTATTACGTCGCGGTACAGATCGAAGTGGGGGTCTAACGTGAGCCACTCAATGAGCTCAGGGATCCACTCCTTGAGCTGTTTGTAACACCCATAGAGCCAGGTTTGCCTTCATACGTGTGGTCAGTGTGGCTCAAGACAACGCTAAGTTACTCACTCGTGTTCGGTGGTGGCCTGTGCAACTTGCCTTTGGACGCTGAGTTTGTTTGAGAATGTGACACAAGTGAGGATAGACTTACTCGCCCTGTGCAGGGCCTGGTGCACTGTCCACGACACCTTGATGATGGCCCTCCCTTATCAAGTTGTCCACAGTGTTGAACATCGTTATGAGGCGTCTCAGAGATCTGCCTCGTTTGCGCCAGTCGAATGCTCTGTGAATGAAAGAGTGTGTAGGTTAGAGGCTGATCGTGGTGACTGATAGACTCGCTCACTCTGCGTCCTGCTTTGCCTTCCCAACATTCAAAGCTTGAAGGGCACAGAGTTCCGAGCGCAAGGTCGTGATCTCAAGTTGCAAGGCCACCATGTTGCCAGGACGACTCGAAGATGATCCATTTGTTGAGGCAGAGTCGGTTGGTACTGTGCCTGCGGCGCATACATGAGCATGGCTGGAAGGAGAACTTGACATGCAAGCAAAGGGTGTTGGTGCGGCGGAGACGTTACTGGCAGGTAGTGGAAAGTAACACACTGCAGCAGGTGAGAAGTGATCATTTATATGCATGGCAAAGGAGGAATCCGACTGACATTGTGTCGTTCCTTTGGAGACTTGACCGTTCTAGGCGTGCGCCCTGCCGCAGCCAGGGTAAACTAGCTTACAGCCTTCACTGATCTGTCACCACAGCAGGCGGCGACAAAGGAAAGAGCCAACTGCCGTCACACGACACATTGATGAAATCACCCTGAAGGATCCGTGAGCAGAACCTTGAGGAAACCATGGTCCTTCCGAACTTACAAGTTCCAGTGCTGACATTGGTATCGCCCTGGTGATTGGTATCGCCCTGGTGATTGGTATGCTTCTGCTAGTGTGACATGTACTAAGTGAGTATGACACAAAAAAAAACATTCAATTGTGACTTATGCGCACGCCACTGAGACTTAGCATCTATGGTAAAGTTACATGTCGGCGACTTGGATACTATTACTGTCAGTCCGAAGAAGATACATAAATGTTTATTGCCCAATCTTAGTTTTTTAGATCACACCGCCGTGATCCTCTGTGTCAGTCCTACTGGAATACGATTTGACTGAATAAAAATAAAAATAAATCCAATAGGAACTTACCAATGATCGTCTGATATGCCATGGCCGTCATTCTTCGTGACCAACTTTAGTTTGAAAAATCTATGACGGTGCTGGAAGTCCGCCAAATTGAATGATACAAGTACGGAGTTTCGTGACAATAAACTTATCAGTCGCCATGTGTCTCACCCCCCCTACCACTACAAGTCTTGCTCCCTGCAGCGCTTTCCCTGTCGAAGTCGAGCGGGAAATTATAATGTACTTGAAAGAAGATTCCAATGGCATCAAGTATGCCCTGGTCGCGAAGCGATTCCTTGAGTGGTGAGCATGGCATTGGTGTCATATTTGTATTAGTTAACCTTAGTCGTGCTGCCAGGCTCGCGCCGTACATGCACCACACAGTGAAGCTGCGTGGAGAACCAGAGGCCCTCGAGTTTCTTGACTGGTTACAAGGCGACCTAGACCGTGACTCAAAGCACCGCAGACATCAAGTCAAGGAGCTTGATGTGGGAAGGGCGGTGACATTGTCCACGCTCACAGACATCCTGGATCAGTGTCAGGCCCTTAGCTCGCTGGAGATCCAATTTGCTTACTACCCTCAAATTCGCCGCCAGTCGAATCGTCTCCTTGATCCTCTGAACGGCCTCACAAAGCTAACGCATATGTACATCATATTAGCGTCATTCTCAGACTATGCTGCCCTTTACTTACCTGACTTTGACTTCTGCCACCGCTTAACCCATCTACATCTCTCACCCCGGCCCTATGGGTTGCCGTGGAAGGGTTCTCCCATTGGTTTTGTACAGCTGCCCAAATTAACGCAATTGTCCCTACCTTTCAGCCTCATCACATCAAAAAAATCTTGTGCTTGGGCCGTGAAAGTATTCTTGGAGAAAGAGTCAATGCAGGCAGTCATCCTTTGGTTGGCTAAATTGGAGTTTGCCATGGTGATCGAGTGAGTACTTCGCAGTGCTGGAATTGGGGGTAAGCGGGTTGTTCTTTTCTACCACCGGGCTAGGGAGACCCACAAACTGGAGGAGAGGGGATTCTGGGGGCGGGCCGAGAAGGTTATTGCCTGGCGTGAACAAAACCCAGGTAAGTCATCTCGATGTTGAGAGGCAGTCAGTTTCATACTTACTCAACAACAGACCATCCTCTCAGTTCTGAATGGGTGGTGAATCTGAGACCTTGGAAGCACCACGTTCCTGCCTATTGACTTAGCATACCGTGCCAGTGTAATGACAAAAATTGAGTGTTTTGAGAGTGGATGTACTTACCTGACTTGGAGGCTCCGGGAGTCTTAAACCCCACTGTCGCACGAATCGAGATGGCGACGGGGCGACTCGATGGACACAAAGTCCAAGAGCATCCCTAGAGACGATGGAAAGTCAGTCTCTAAGGGTTGAGGGGCACAAAGCCACCTTGTAGTAGGCCAATGGTGGGCCCAGGGAGACAGCGAGGGCAGGAAGCTGGACGGGACGACGGGAACTGGGACGGGGACGATGGGTGGCAGCAACAGCGGCAGCCACAACTGCCAACGGACGGTCCCGGAATTTGGTTCCCACTAATCCCATTTTAGTAAAGTATCAGCACGGAATTGTGGCAGACAGATTTACTGCATCCGAGATCCCGAGCAATTGACGAAGGCCACCTCTTCGTTCACCCTGTCGGATCTTAGCACCCGGATACGAGTCGAAAGCTGCAAGAAAGGTGAAGCGTAAGTCACTCAAATAGTAAAATGCTGCTGGGTAAGTTGTAACTTTTCCCCACCATGCCTAAGAGACGAAACCCCCCCAACATGTTACCGGGTGGTCTTGGATGGAGGTCTGACTCACCCACATCCTCAGATGCTTCCTATGATGAATGGGGTCAGCCTAGGTGGGGAGGCGTCGGTCAAGGTGCACCTCTCGATGAGAACGGGCGGTATATTTACAGCCAGATTGGCATGCCCGTCTGTGCTACACCTCATGCGAGTCCCAGAGCCCCAGGTCTTGAGGTTAATGAAGTAAGTTCACCATGACAATCTTCGAATTTTTTTTATTACATTCACTCATGATTGGATATGTGTTGTCGACAGCTGAACTCTCCTCAGCACCGTGATGGCGCCATTCCCGCACTTTCGAGTCCGAGTGCCAATGTTGGCCCCCAGCTTGAGACTGATGCTCAGGTAAGTCTCGTTCTTCATTTTTTTCATTGTTGCTCAATTGAACATCGTCGATAGCGCACTCCTCGCCAAGACCGTGACCATGCCGACTCCGAGGTTAACGAGGTAAGTCCACAACCTTTAATTTTTATTACCTTCGCTCATTTGGATATTCTCGACAGCTAGACACTCCTGATCACCATGACGGCGCTATTCGAGTTCCCACACCCTCAAGTCCGAGTGCCAATGTTGGCTCTCAGCCTGCCAGTGGGACCGATGCCCAAGTAGGTCACATTCTCATTTTTTCATCCTTGCTCGATTGAACATTGTCAATAGCACACCCCTCGCCAAGACAATGCCGACGGCCCGGGTGCCCTTGTCATGGCATCTGAATGTGCTTGTACAATAAATCAAACGGACTTGAAGGGAAGGCTTGGCAATTTTTTCAATGATTCCCTGCCACAGGTACTAGCGCTGCGCACATTCTTGGTTTGTTATGCTGACTACCGTGACTGCCATCGCAGACTCCGACTCCGAAGCGCTTCGGACGGTCCTTGCACAATAGTCCATCCTGTGCAAGAGCAATGCGCTCGGATCCACTGCCTTCCATCCCCAAGTGACGTCGCCTGCAAGCTCTTAATGTTCGTGGTGGACCTCGTATGCAGAGTTTAGCGCATACGGATGATTTTCAAGACGCGATACTAGATGTCACAGCTGCACTGACAAAACAAGCTGCAGTACTGGTGGAGATTCTGCAGGCGTTGCAAGCAGGAAGGAAGGACTTGAAGGATTGATGAGTACTTTGCAGGCACACATGGCATATCATGTATAATGATAGTATTTGTTCAGTTTATATTGACAATGTGTTCTTGAGTAGTATACTTAACAAATATTAGCACCTCTGAATCTCGTGCGACGATGATGACGAAACAGCACAGCACTGTAATGACGAGCATCCCAAGCCTGTGGTCTTGTCTCACGAGATGTCTTACCCCCACACAATCATCCGTGGCCTGCGCTCGCAAAAATGCAGCGCCCTTGGCTCTGTGCATCAAACAATCAGGTCGCTGATATCCCTCCCCCCCCCTCGCCGGCCGTCCCGCTATAGCGATGCGCCTGTCCGTTCCAGTGTCTTCGCAATGTCCATTCGTCCTCCATCATGCCCTTCGCCTCCTCTGCAAGATCCACGAGATGTTCTTTGACCTTGCCTTCCAGTTCGTGGTAAGTGTGTTCCGCATTGCATAGATATTCTTCCCATGATTCATTCACCATTTGGAAACCCGTGCCCATGGTAAGCATACCAGAAAGCGACACCGGGCTCGGACATCGCTCGAGGAATGCGGGAAGGACTTGTGAAAAGACCTTGTGTGTCACGGAGACATCATTGGCGCAGTACCCAAGGTAGTCCTGGATACCGTCGAGAATGGCCTCTCTCGACGAGGTCATGAAATCCCCACGGATTTCCTTGTCGACATCGATGTTGCAATATAGCTTGGCTACATCCACAAGGGCGTTGGCAGATGTGAGGTCTTCCCAGTGTTGCTGTGAGAGTTCAGCGTCGCTCGCGTCTGCATCGCCTTCCTGGAGCTGAGGCAGACTCTCCTCAATCTCAGCGCGCAGACGACGGAGTTGGGCGCGCCGTGAAGCATCCGCCTCCGACTCTTCTTGCAAGGCAGCATTGTGCATAATCCCAAGAGCTGTTTCTATAGCCTCGGCGCGCCGTTCGACACGCGCGGTTTTCGTCTTGTGATGTTTTATCCACGCCGGTCGTTGATGCGAGGATATACCATTGACGGCGACATGAAGCGACATCGTGCCCACGAACCGTGTCCGTGTACCCGCGAGACTATACTCTTCGTGGATGCGCTGCCGGGCATACGCACCTCAGGCAGCACTTTTTTCAAACTCCGATGGTCTTTCAGACCAATTTTCGTTGTAGGTGACAATAGGTCTCTTAGACCGGCCTCGTTGGAGGCCTCTGGGCCCAAATTTAGCTTGGGCCCAGCTTGGGCCTCGAACGAGGCTCGCAGGTGCCTCGAACGAGGCCGCATTTGTCCCCGTTCATGCCTCCTCACGCCTCCTCGTCCTCACCTCCCGATGTGCCCGGATGACACGACGTCACGGTGCTCGCCGGCCCTCACCTCGTCCGATGCGCACGGCCAATGTGCCTGCCACCGTCCCGCCCTTGCCGTCCCTGCCCTCGCCCGACGCGCCCGGATGTCACGATGTCATGCTGCTCGCCGGTCCTCCCTCGTCTGATCGGCGCACGGTCCCGACGCGCCTGCCATCGTCTTGCCTTCACCTTGCCCTTCCCTCCCTCACCCCTCTCGCCATGTCCTACTGGACGATGACGACGACGTGATAACCGCAATCATAGTGCGGTTATCACATCGTCGTCATTGTCGTCATGACGCGCTTCCCTCCCCTCATCACCTCGTCCGATGCACACGGTCCCGACGCGCTCGCCATCATCTCGCTCTTGCCCTCCTCGCCCTCTCACCTCTCGCCACCGTTCCCACTCAACGATACGGTTATTGTGACGACGTCGCCGTCATCGTCGCGTCGTGTTTTGTCGCACCATTTCGGCCTTCCCTCGCCTCTCCCCTTGTCCAATGTGGATGTGCACGGCCCCGACGCACCCGCCGTCATCACGCCCTCGCCTTCCTTGCCCTCTCCTCACCCTCTCCTCACCCTCTCCCCTTGTTCCACCTGAGGATAACAACGACATGACAATCGCGTATTGCGATTGTCACGTCGTTGTTGTCGCATCGCGTTTTTTCACATCGGGTCGCCCTTCCCTTACCTCGCCACCTTGTCTGACGCGCAGTCCCAACGCGCCCGCCGTCATCTCGCCCTCACCCTCACCCTCCTTGCCCTCGACTGGCACTTCCGTCGCCCTCTCCCCCCGGGCCGTTCCACCCAATGACGACGTTGTGGACCTCGCCACCTTGTCGATGCACACGGTCCCAACGTGCTCATTGACATCTCACTACCACCCTCCTTGCCCTCAGCTCCCCCTTCCCTCATCCTCGTCTCACCCAACTTCGACAACGACATGATAACCGCAATTGTGCGGTTATCACGTCGTTGTCGCTGTCGTGTTGCTCCTCCCTCACCCTCGCCCCTCATCCCACAGGACGATGACAACGACACGATATGTCGTTGTCATCACGTCGCACCCTTCCCATCATCGCACCCAACGACAACGACACGATAACCGCGATACTGTGGTCATCGTGTCGTTGTCGCTGTTGTCGCATCGTTTTCGTCATCGTTGTGTCGCGTCGCGTTGCCCCTCCCTCGCCCTATCCTCCCATCCGACGACGACGACGCGGTAACCACGTTGTCGCGTCGCGTCGCCCTCCATCACCTTTCGTGTCATCCCACCCGATGACGACGACACGATAACCGCGGTATCGCGGTTATCATGTCGTTGTCGCGTCGCCTTTCCCTCACCTCGCCCCATCCGACGATGACAGTGGCGCAATACCTGCATCGTTGTCGACATCGCGTTGCATTGCCCTTCCAGCACTGGCACCTCAGGCTCTCACCTGACAACGACGACGACATGACGACGACGACATGATAACCATGTCGTCGTTGCCGCGTCGTCATCATTGTCGCGTCACCTTTACCTTTCCTCGCCCTCTCGCCCTTCTCTCTCCTTTCCTGTTCGTCTAGAATACCTGTGACAATGACACGACAACCGTTGAGACACGGTTGTCGTGTCGTCATCACTGTCCTTGTTGCGCCGCGCCGCGCCTCCCTCTCCCTTTCTACACGTCTAAGATGGCTCGCACGACGACGACAATAACACGGTAATCATCGCGTCGCGTGTGGGTCACGTCGTCTTCGTCTTCATTATTGTCATCATTGTGACATGGCGTCATTCATGCTTCCTTCAGGTTTCCGATCACGAGGATAAGACAACGACACAATAACGAGAGCACAGTTATCGTGTCGTTGTCATCATCCTCTGAGTCGCCGTGTCACGTCGGTGTCGGCGTCATCGTTGTGATTGTCGAACATTTGAACTTCACGTGCACATCGACAAACACCCACTCTCGCTCCTTATTAGGAAATATTGTGGCATGCTTGATATGTCGTGTTTCAGAAATGGTAATATGTTCTTTCTCTTTTTCCCTGCTTCCTCACAGTACATCACGTCATTTGTCTGTATATATGCAATGTGATGTACTATTATATGTGTGTGAATGCTCAATTTGGGACATGAAACCTGATGTACAGTGATAATGTGGATTTGTTGGAAAAAGAAAAACATGACCGCTTTTTTCAAACATTCAGGTAATGCCCCATGAATAAAATATTCTCTGGGAGGTTTAAAACATATCTACAACATATCAGCAGCACAGATCACCAGGATCAGTCCTGGTGATAGTTGTGTCACATTCTTCTCCTGACCCATGTTTCACCTTCCCATGCTTTCACAGTGATCTAGCTCCCCCAGAATTGTGTATGTATTGTTGTATGATTTATGCCTATGTATTCTGCCATATATATCACTGCCCACAATGTCTTAAACATTATCTAGGACACATTTATTACTTTTGTGCAATGAATATATTTAAAGGGCTTTAAAGGGTATATTGTCAGGGCAATGTTGTATTATCCTGGCTCCTATGCTACTCTAATACTTTCTATTTTACTGTATTTTTTGGATGAGGATTGAAGACGTGAGGAGCGACTCAAACATATGAGATGCGTGGGAAACCATGTGAAAACTTAGGAGACTTTGAACACAAATCAAAAACTTGACATTATGGCTTCCACAACACTTCAGGAACCAATCTAAACAGTAGATAATGTATGTAGAATGCAATAGAACTCGTGTACACCATGTGCCTAGCTTATTCTATTTCTAAGACACTGGAAACTGCAAAAACACCTCTTCAGTGCAATTGCTTCAATGTCAACATGATTGTGTGTATATGCTCAAAGTAACCTCATGGAATGCATGTTCGCAATTTTGATGTCTTAGGAATTAGGATAGGCTAGGCACACAGTGTACACATGTTATATGGCATGTTAAATAGATTATCTACTACTTAGAATGGTGCTTAGGGCGTTGTGGAAGCCACAATGTCAAGTTTTTGATTTGTGTTCAAAGTCTCCTAAGTTTTCACATGGTTTCCCACGCATCTCATATGTTTGAGTCACTCCTCATGTCTTCAATCCTCATCCAAAAAATACAGTAAAATAGAAAGTATTAGAGTAGCATAGGAACCAGGATAATACAACATTGCCCTGACAATATATCCTTTAAAGCCCTTTAAATATATTCATTGCACAAAAGTAATAAATGTGTCCTAGATAATGTTTAAGACATTATGGGCAGTAATATATACAGTAGAATATCTATATATACATCATTCAATGAGGCCTGCATAATTTGGAGGAAGCTGGATCACTGCTGAAGCCTGATAAAGTGAAAGAGAGGAGAATATCACAACTATTACAGAATCAGTATCAGTAGGATCATTATTTGTTATGTGATTGGCTCGGATCATCCTGTAGAATTACAATTGCACCACCACGACACGACAATGTGACACAGCACTGTCATGTTCTTGTGCTGTCACATCGCATGTCGCACTTCCCTCGTCAAGTTGTCCCCCCTTCCTTCCTTACCTGTTGTTCCGCTGTGATGACACACCACTGTGTCATACCATCCACCCTCAGGCTTCAAGTTGCCTCGTCAGGATGATATATAGGGTTCTGCATGGGTACGGGTCACACTCTTGTGACCCGTGCCCATACCCATACCCGTAGCACGAGTTATGTACGCGTGCACGGGTACAGCTACAGGTATGTGTTCTCACCTTGTCCGACGGCAACGACGACGACGCGATAGCCGTTATAATGCAGTTGTCACGTCGTCGTCGTCGCTCTCCCCCTCGTCGCCGCCTTCACATCACCTCAACTTGCCTCTCCCTCAACTTGTCGACCTCGCCCTCGCCTCACCTTTCGCCCCACCTTGCCTGACGACGACGACGTGATAACCGCTATAACGCGGTCGTCACGTTGTCGTCGTCCTCATCGCTCTCGCTCTTGCCCTCGTCGCCTCGTCTTCGCATTCATCACCTCACCTTTCGCCCCACCTTGCCCGACGACGACGACGACGATGTGATAACCGCTATAACGCGGTTGTCACATTGTCGTCGCCCTCGTCGCTCTCGATCTTGCTCTCGTTGCCCTCGTCTTGGTGGCACCTTCATCACCTCACCTCTCGCCTCATCCCGCCTGACGATGATGACAACGATGACAACGACAATGTGATATGGTTATCACGTTGTCATTGCCTTCATTGCTCTCCCAGTTGCCTTCGTTGCCCTCGTCGTCATTGCCTTCGCCTTGCCTCACCCCTCACCTTGCCTGATGATGCCAACGCCAATGCCAACGCCAACAACGTGATAACCACTATAACGCGGTTGTCATGTTGTCATCGTCGTCGCCCTCGCCTCTCGCCTGACAAAAACAACGAAAACAACGCGACAACCACAATAATGCGGTCGTCATGTTGTTGTTGTTGTTGTTGTTGTTGTTGTTGTTGTTGTTGCCCTCGTTGTTGTTGCCCTCAGGCTCGCCTTGCCTTGCCTCTCCTCTCCTCGCCCTTCCCTCGCCTGACGACAACGACGACGACACAATAACCGCGTTATCGCGGTTATAGCGCCGTTGTCGTTGTCGTTGCCATCGTGTCATTTGGCAGGCCGGAGTGGTGAAGTGAAGGGGTGGGCGTGGGCCACGTGGCACGGTTATTGCGTTGTCATCGTCGGGTGGGACGGCAGAAAAGGGTGGGGAAGGGCGACACGACGACGATGACGACGACAACGACAACGACGCGATAACTGCAACACCGCGGTTATCGCATCGTCGTTGTCATTTCCAGTGGGGGAGACGAGGCAAGAGGGTGAGAAAAGGGCAAGGAGGGCGAGAGCAGGGTGAGTGCGACGGCATGGTGAGGACTGGGCGGGATGGGAGCAAAATGACGACGACGACGACAATGACGCGACGATCACGCTAACGTGATTATCGCGACGTTGTTGTTGCCATCGCCATCGCATCGTTCGACAGGCTAGGGTATGAGGACGAGGATGCCACGAGGATGACGATGCGACAGCAATGACACAACGACGACGACATGGTCATCATGTCGTTGTCGTCATGTCGTCATTGTCGGGTGGGATGAGGGGGGGAGCCTGAGGGAGCTAGTGATGGAAGGGCGATGCAACGCGATGTCGACAACGTGGTTATTGCGTTGTTGTCATCGTCGGGTGGGATGAGGGTGAGGGAAAGGCGACGCGACCCGACGGGGGCAACGCAACGACGACGACGCAACGACAGCGACAGCGACACGCTGGCCGCAATACCGCGGTCATCGTGTCGTTGTCGTTGGGTGGGATGATGGGAAAGGGTGGGGAAGGGCGACGCAATGACGCAACGACGACGACGACGACGACGACAATAGTGCGTCGTTGCCATTGTTGTCGCCATCGTATCATTTGGCAGGCCGGGGTGGTGAAGCGAAGGGGTAGGCGGGGGCCGCGTGGCACGTGTGCGTTCATGCCGACGCACAGAAAGCAGTGGGGCGGGGCAGCGAGAGCAGGGCGTCGAACGAGGCCGAGCAGGCGTGAGACAGGAGGGGCGGGAGCATCCGTGCGTGTCGGGAGGATGAGGACAGGGATGCGACGGCGTCGGACTACTGGCACGTGCACGTCGGGCGCAGCAGCGGGGCGAATGTGGGCGGGCAGGGCAGGTGTGTCGGGAGGTATCGAGGCTCGGTCAGGGCTCGGGAGTGGTTCTTGCAAGGCCTCGACGATGCCTCACGAGGGAGGGCGAGGGCAATGAGGCACGGTCGAGGCTCGTGAGAGGTCCTCGTTGACAGCATACAGGTTTCGCGGATGGCTGCGAGACAAGCTTGCGAGGCAGATGAGGAACTGCGTAATCATATTTGGCCTATTTTGGCCTATGGTGGTGAGGGAGGCGAGTGGTGGGGTCTCTCAGACCAATTTTCCTTGTAGGCGGTAAATGGTCTGAAAGACCATCGGAAGTTGAAAAAAGTGCTGCCAAGGGTGCAAAGATTTCGTTCATCATAGTTTAGAACGTGGCCGGAGAGTTACATAATCCGAAGTACATGACGATGGGTTCAAATGACCCGCTGTAGAAAAGTAATGATAGGTGATAAGAAGAAAGGTGGGGCGATAGGTTCGTCCCAAGGGGGGTTGTGTTTGAAGAGATGATGGATTCAGGTTTGTCTAAGAGTCCTAGAGGCTGCTGGACAATCCGGAATGAAAAGCGGTCGATGTAAAAGTATCCGGGTGGCGGCGAGGCGATGAGAGTATTGATTCAAGTAGATGAGACGCCGAGGAACGATAGGACGAAGTAAAAGAGAAACTATCCAGCTCACTCACACACGGGAGAGTAAACAGGAGATCTCCTGAACGCAGAAAGACAATATTTTTGTGTTAGAAACATGGTTTTATAGTCCTGGGCATAACCCAGGACTGTTAAAGGTAATCCGACCCTAAGTAAGTGTACAGGATTGACGTAGGGTGAGTATGGAAAGAAGGGGTGTCTGTCATATACCACTCCATTCTCCGTTCCTCCGGATACAACTCCGTACCTCTTAGATGATAACTCCGGGTCGATCTCCCTCAGGACGCAACTCTGCAACCCCGGACCTCCGTTACATATATATGTTTCCTCTTTTATTTTAGTACATAACCTGTGTCTTGCTTACGAGCACAGCTCCGGCTTTCTCAGTACCCGACTTACCTCCGGCTATGTAGTTTCCCGATCTTCCGTCTTACTCAGTTCTTACCAACTCCGTTACTAATCTCCATTCCACTCCGAGTATATAAACTGTAGTACCCCGACTGTGTACCCTTAGTCTGAATATTAGTTTATTTGTACGACTCACTCTGAACACTCCATAAGACCTTGACGGTCTTTACTCCGCTCGACTCCACTTTATGTGTTGAGTCATATATCTACCTCCATTCTCCGCACGTCCAAAATATAGGGACAGACTGTGACAAGGGCGCACCACATATGGTGAAGCCAAGTCCCGTCCGACGCTACAACTCCGGAGATCCGGAGTTGGCTACCTCCGAGTCGCATGGTCTCTAACAGTATATTCAGACTGCTCCTTGTCATCAGTCACCTCACAACCTATGTCCTCTCACACCCGCCCTCAGACCAGTACTACTGGTATCTCTACCTTGAACCTATCTGACACTACCCGCATCCAATCCCTCAGAAACCTCCTCAGTCGCCGACAAACTCCTGAAGTCATCGAAGATTTCTGAGGTTTCTCCACTCGACTTATCACATCCTCCACCTCTCGAGCACCCGTATTCCTGGGTGCACGAACTCCGTCTTCCCGTAATCAATCTCCGAGTATTCCAGGCTCCTCCAGGGGACATCCCTCTGATGAACCCAACTCCGGAGATGACTTCTCTGACCCTGAAACCGAACTTGCCTCTGATGATACCTATGGGCGATTGACAAATGCAATACAAAGTCTCACTCGCACCTCTCGTCACCCCTCCTCTAGCTCCTCCCCTCGCACTAAAGTCAGAGAACCTGATCAGTTTGATGGGACAAGCCCCTGCAAACTCCGAGTCTTTCTTGTTCAATGCAAGTTGAACTTCCAGGACCGTCCCAAGGCTTTCCGCTCAGACCGTGCCAAAGTCACATTTGCACTGTCTTATCTGAAAGGAATTGCCCTTGAATGGTTTGAACCCGACCTCCTCGAATCTGACCCCTCCGTCTCCCATCCCCTCTGGAAAGATCACTACACTGACTTCGTTCTGGAACTCCAGACGAACTTTGGTCCGCACGATCCGGTCGGAGACGCGGAGTACGAACTCCGAGATCTGTCCATGAGTGATGGACAAAGGATCAACAAATATGTAGTTGAGTTTAACCGCTTAGCTGCTCAAGTCCGTGGTTATGGAGAAGGTGCTCTCCGTACCCATTTCTACAATGGTCTGCCAAACCGCATCAAAGACGAAATCTCTCGCGTAGGCAAACCCCCAAGGCTCTCTGAAATGCGTTACATGGTGCAAGCTATCAATGCTCGCCATTGGGAGCGCAACTCCGAGATTAATCGCGCCTCCACGCAATCCTCCAGAAACTCTGCATCTGCATCACCTCCTATCTCCGAATCCGACCAAGAATATGACTCCGACGACTCCGACGAGTCTACCTCTGCACCCCAAGAACCTGAATCACCACTCGGTGAAGACGGTAAACTCACCTCCGTCGAACGTCAGAGACGTTTCGACCTCTTCTTATGTATGTTCTGTGGCCTCCCAGGACATAAGGCTAAGGACTGCCCCAAGTCCACTTCTCGCTCTGCGAAGCCCCATGCTACGTGAGCAACTCCGGCATCCTCCTCCGAGGACACCGACTAAGCCTCCGACCCCCGACTCCGTGTATTCTGAAGGAGCGTTACCTTCTACTGCACAACAAGGAGTATATTCAGAACCAATGCATCCAGTCTTTTCGACACCCTGGACCTCATGAACTTCAGTTTATGTCGTCACCTCCCTTCTTCTTTTCACCCCGAGAGAGTTCGAGGACATGATTCTTCACCTCGATACTCCCTACCCCTCCACTCCTCAGAACTCCGTTTACCCCGAGCCTCAACTCCATTTACCCCGACTCTCATCTCCGACCTCCTCATAACTCCTCCGACCTTACCCTATGATCACTCCGACTGCACTCCGTGCACCTCCGTTGGGTCCCCCTGTTCTCTTGATTCTTGGATACCACTGATCCGCTCGCTAACACTCCGTTGAGTGATGAGTTATGGACAGTAACTTTTTCTGTTCACCTGAACATGGACGCCAACACATATGAGCTTGACTCTGCACCTTTGGGTGTTCCCTCTGGCAACTCCGGCTATTACTCCAATCCTCTAGGTTACTCCGGTCATCCCTCCTTGCTCAACATCGAAAACTCCATGGAACCTCAGCGATGTATACCGTTCTTTCCTGGATTACTTTGAAAGGCACTCACATCCCTCCTCCTTCATACCCCGAACTCCCTCCGTCCACCTCCGCTGCTAGATGCTGGGACGTCTAGCCTAAGAGGGGGATATGGACCTCCCGTTCCCCACACTCCATCTCCGCTCACTCCGTTTTCCTCTGAGAATCGTATCTTGTTGCTTTTTGCAACTTCATAGGTACATGTTCTACTCTACTTCTCCCTCCGCATCCGCTGAGTCACCCATCTCCACCTCCGTGCCCATCTCTGCGAGCTCCTTTTCGCCCACCTCCGCATCGACATCCTCATCATCCGACTCCTCCGACTTCGCTCCGTACACCTCCTCCACCTTCAGCTCCACGAGCCTTGATAACAGAGCGTTCTGGTAATCCAGACGCCTGTTTTGCGACCTCATCACTGAAGGTAATATATCCCGGCTGTAGTGCAATACTCAGGGGGATTGAAAGAAATAGAAAGAGGGTGAAGGAATGCGATTCCGTTCGACCCAGGGACAACACTGAGTTGGTGAACAACGAATAATGGTTTTTGAGTAGTCTGAGATGAATCCGGGGCGAATCCGGATTAAAATGGATAGAAAAGCGGACATGGCAGTCCTGTTACAATTTCTTTCTTTCGTTTCACTTGTACCTCTTCACTTCACTAGATACCTAGGTATCCTCGTACGTTCATCCATACTCGTTCCACTTTCTCCTTTGTAACTCAGCACCGGCCTTACCCGAGTGCTTACGTTCTTCTTTTCACGTCATCGTCCGATGGCATCGTACTTACTCATTCACTTCTCGTCATCATCTGATGGCTTCGCATTTGTCATTTCACCTTCGTCATTGTCCGTTGCCTTCGCATCGTACGATTCCCTTTTCTGTTTACTGCGCACTCCTTTTGGCCCTTTGATCCTTCCGCTCTTCTGGCCTTCTCCTTTTAGCTACTTGGTCCGTGTGCAGTTCTCGTAGTATAAATACCCCGCAGTGATACTCCTGTACTCTAGTCTTGATCTCCGCAATCTAGCTGAGTATCACTGCTCCACCAGGACCCTTCCTTGTGACCACTCGACCAGGGACTTCTCTCGTCGTCCCTTGACACACTCGACACCACACCGGGGTTCATCATAACCCTCGACCCTTGACTGTCCCTCGGGTATAGATTCCCAACCGGACAATTCTCAGCAACGCCTGAGTCTTCACTCGTCTCTCTGGTAGCCACCGCTGACCAGAACTCCTTGTTCGACTCTTCAGCACACCACGTATCAAGTGGTGGTTGTTTGAGTTATCGCAGCCACTTGGTACTTGGCGCTTTTGCGGCTACACTAGGTCCTACCCGGAACTATCGTAACAAGTCCGATCCAGATCGAGAAAATACGAGGAGAGCGAGAGAAAACGAATGTCGACCGAAAACGATGTAAGACAGATGTACATGGGCAAAAGCTACTGTATTTTGTCAATACAGTGAATTTATAGTCCTCGGGAATACCCTCAGACTCGTCCTAAGTAAGGATAATAATAAAAAGAAGGTTTTCATATGGTATAAATTCCGAGAGGCACCCGAATGTCCCTGCAAGGGCTGCGTGACATGGTCTAGCCAATGCTAAGTACGAATAAGGAGCATCAAAAATAAAATAAAAGAGTCCGAGGCAAAACGGGCGCGGATACAGCAATCCGGATGAGTTCGCACAAGCAGACAGATCAGGATCAGGATCGGGTTACAACAGGGTGTGGAAACGTGCTATGCGAGCACAGGGAATACCTATTCCCTACATCGCCACTTGGAGATCCCTTACGGCCTCCGTCATCTGCTTCACAACCCCCGCCCACGACTCCGCCGCCTGCACGAACGTCTCTGGGAGAGACGAGACCTGAGCCCCGCTCGGACCAGCGGACGACGACTCGGTCCTCGCCTTCTTCTTCGACTTCGGCACCTCCTCCGATTCCTCCACCCATTTCCTCTGGCGCACCCTCTTCTCCGTCACCTCCTCTCCGGGCCTCTCGCACTTCACCTTGGCGTCTCGACAAGGCTCGCAAGCTGTCGACTTCCTCCCCACGCCCAGTACGCACTCCAGGCCTCGGTCCTCGCACCTAGTGCATGCCTCCCACTCTGACCCTCGCGCCTTCTCCTTCTCCTTGCCCTTCTCCTTGGGAGCACTCTGCTCCGCACGGACCTCCTCGGCCTAGTAACTCTGTCAGCTCCGGAAGCCAGACATTGTGAACCACTCACCCTTTTCTTGGCCTCCTCAACCTCTCGCACCTCGTGCTCCTCCGCTTTCCTCCACTCTTCCGCAGCCCTCCTCGCTTTCTCTGCCTCGCGCCTCGCCTCTTCAGCCTTGCGCGCCTCCTCAGCTTCCTCTGCCTTCCTCCATTCCTCCGCTTCTCTCCGAACCTTCATCCGTCGTCGCCGCTCCGTCGCCTTCGCGTCAAACAGCTCGTCGCTGTCATCGTCGCACTCCTTGAGACGTGCATCGTCCCACTCCTTGATGCTGCTGATATCGGACATGGTAGGAATTAATGGTTAAGGAATGAAACAGCCATCCGCCGGACTTATATACAGAGCACGTCACCCACACTCCGAATTCAAACCCCGCACATCCGTCACCTCCACTCGCGCTTTGTTCGCGCTTTGACTCCGCTTGACTATTGTTCCTCACTAAAGGCCTTCAAGGGTTCAGGCCTAAAAGGGGGATACTGTCATATACCGCTCCGTTCTCCGTTCCTCCGGATACAACTCCGTACCTCTTAGACGATAACTCCGGGTCGATCTCCCTCAGGACGCAACTCCGCGACCCCGGACCTCCGTTACATATATATGTTTCCTCTTTTATTTTAGTACATAACCTGTGTCTTGCTTACGAGCACAGCTCCGGCTTTCTCAGTACCCGACTTACCTCCGGCTATGTAGTTTCCCGATCTTCCGTCTTACTCAGTTCTTACCAACTCCGTTACTAATCTCCATTCCACTCCGAGTATATAAACTGTAGTACCCCGACTGTGTACCCTTAGTCTGAATATTAGTTTATTTGTACGACTCACTCTGAACACTCCATAAGACCTTGACGGTCTTTACTCCGCTCGACTCCACTTTATGTGTTGAGTCATATATCTACCTCCATTCTCCGCACGTCCAAAATATAGGGACAGACTGTGACAAGGGCGCACCACATACGGTGAAGCCAAGTCCCGTCCGACGCTACAACTCCAGAGATCTGGAGTTGACTACCTCTGAGTCGCACGGTCTCTAACAGTGTCAAACCTTGTAGATGACAAAGAAAGGAAAGGTGTTAGGATAGTAATGACCTTAATAAGGCCAAATCGAGTAGAACAAGTCAAATCGGATGAAGTGGAATATGTACGAAAGAACCGGATTGGATTGCGTTGACTCGGATTGGACTCGGATTGGATTCGGATGATCTGTAAACACTAGGAATGAAACCAGGCTGGCACGAAGTCAATGGCGGATGAGACGGGAGATGATATGACATGATGAAGAGCGAGGAAAATGTATCCTACAACCATAGGGAGTATCTAACTCCTACACCGCAGTGGCAGACAAAAGCTGCTTTCCATTTGTCGCCTTCTTTGATGCGTACATTATTGTATCCCCATCGGAGATCCATTTTTGTAAATAGCTTAGCGTCTTTGAGTTTATCCACAAGCTGCGAGATAAGCGGCAAGGGGTAATTGATTTTGCTTGTATGTTCATTTAGATATCGGTAATCCTGGACCATATGTTTCTTTCCATCTTTCTTGGGAATGAAGAAGACTGGAGATGTCTGTTCTGATTTAGAGGGTCTGATGTATCCTTTCTTTAATTGGTCATCAATGAATGCGGAAACTTCCCCTTGTTCTGTGACTGAGAGGGGTATTAGGCGACCCTTTTTAGGAATAAAAGACTCTTTTAGATCAATGCTGTGATCCCATGGTTTTCATAATGGTATCCTTTCGGATTCCGTTTTTCCAAATACTTCAGCATACTTCATATATTCTCATTGGACCATCTCTTCAAGAGTGCGTTCCTTAGGAGGAGAAGGTGGAGTTTCCATGTTTGCGGTAAAATATGTGATTCCGTGATAGAGTTTGCATATTTAAGTTCTTCTGCGATTATGGAATCCAAGAAGTTGTCTTCGTCTTGTGTATGACACGATTCCAGGCATCTCCGCATTACTACTGATCCTGTGGTCCAGTCTATATGGGGGTTGTGGTGCTTTAACCATGTATATCCAAGGATAAGGTCATTCTTTCCAAGGTTGGTAATTTCGGCATCCACTATTTCCCTGTGACCTTTGTAATTGATCAGGATTTGTGTGGCGTGAGTAATAGAACCTGCTTGATTCTTGGTTCTGTCAACGTTAAAGACTTGAATAGGATGAGGTAGCGTGTGTGTGGGAAGCTTATGTTTTGTGACGTAATCTTCGTGTATGAAGATCGCATTAGCTCCACTATCTAAAAGTGCTTTTGCTCCAACATATCCAATTTGGTTTACTGGGGATACCAAAATTGGTAATACTATTTCTTTTTCTATTGATGTAGATCTAATAAAAGACCCATCGGGTATTTGTTTTGGGACAGAATTAAGCACGGAACTATCGTGTCCGCCGCGCTCCACAGAGGCGCTGTCAACGCTTTCGTTTTCTGTTGTTTTTGATGATTTGGGTAGTTTATCCTCTTGCCAGGGAGGGGTTTTGGAGTATTGGAAATCAAAGTTTAGAGAAATTGTGTTTTCATAATACTTTGGAAGGGTAGTGCAAACGTGAGATCCCAGTTTACTCAGTTCGCCTTGCCTTTTCCCTTCTTTTCAGTTTCATATTTGTCGTAATAATATGCCTGTACTTCTTCAGGGTTCATTCCACGAATAGCTGCAAAGGGGTCTTTTTCGGGTACTGAAGAAGTCAAAGCTTTAGGGGCTTCTTTTTGTTGCGTGGTGGATCTCACTTTTCGAGATTTTCCACATGAGGCTTTGTGGTTGCCAGCGTAATACTTGCAGTCGGGGCACTGCACTTTAGGTTTGGGACACTCTTTTGGGACATGTCCTGTGTTCCTGCAGTTGTAGCATTTATTATTGGGGTTGACCTTTTTTTGGCCAACTGCCCTGACTTCTTTGCTGGTAAACCAGCCATCTTTGTCAACTTCATATCGTGATGTGGAGCCGATGTCCATTGCATTG
This sequence comes from Chiua virens, assembly GCA_019787685.1. Classification (NCBI taxonomy): domain Eukaryota; kingdom Fungi; phylum Basidiomycota; class Agaricomycetes; order Boletales; family Boletaceae; genus Chiua; species Chiua virens. The sequence goes on from JAHNUO010000038.1 coordinate 57,971, forward strand.
GGGTCCTTTTTCTTGGTTTGTTCCCCGCGGACATATTGGAGTTGCTCCAATGAATTTCCTGCCTGTCTTATCAAGGCGAGGTATGCCGTGACAGCCTTATTGCAGTCCGGTTCATATTTTGGTGCAAGTGGGTCATTCCACATTGGTTCTTGCAGGGTGATTCTTGTTCTATCCCTGAAGATTTGGTGTATTAATCCTCGTGCTGTATTTGCCTCGAGGAGTCTTATGGCATGTGAGGGGTCGATTTTAGCTTGGTGCCATAGTGCTTCCCATTGAATTAGGAAGTCTTTGACCCGCATGCTTCCTTGTTCGAGATGTTCTAGCTCTGTGTGAGCCCAGTCAACCTTGTTGTTCTGGCAGAACATCCCTTCTACGTCAATGACCAATTGTCCCCATGTGAGGTTGGTTCCTTGTGCTAAGTGAGTTTCAGCGAACTGTGAAGCGCGTTTTCCTTTTAGGTGGGATAACACGGCGAGTACGGCAGTGTATGAGCCAGGTGTGATAGTGTTTTGGTTTACATCTATCCATCCTTTAATTTTAGCCCACCATTCTTCGAATCGGGCTGGTTCTCCATCATAGGTTCCAGGGTCGGCAAAGATTTCAACCTTTTCCACAGAAGGGGGTTTATTTTGTAGAGCAGCGATGGCTCCAGACATTTGTGTAATAATAAATATGGCTGCTTGTGGCCGATCTGAGTCTTTCTCTTTCGGGTCATTCATGACCGAGGTCACATCAGCGATGTCTTGTGCAGACATATTTACCAGGCGTCAGCAGTTGGTTCTGGTGCTCCCCAAGTGTTAGTGGTGGCTGTTCCGTATTCTTCGTAGGGTGAGAAGAGACCAAAGGTTACTGTGAAAGGGTAGTCTCGTCATTTGATAGAGACGTAAATCGGTCTTTGGGATTCTTGTACCTTGTTTGTAAGGTAGAATGCGATGTAGCTGAAAAAGTAAGTGGTGAGAGTGCAGGAGATGATAAATGCGATTGCAACGAGTTCCCAAGACATAAAAGAATTTCTATTTAGAGAAATCTGGAAGGGATCCTAAGAGTATTTCTAGGTCGTAAGGAGGGGAATTTAAAGTTATCGTATTGTGAATATGGACGGATGCGGGAGGGGACTCGGTTTGCTTTGTAGCACCTGAGTATTCTTTTCCTTTCTAGTTCTGTCCTAGCGTTTCTCCTTTCAATATCTCTGGGTGGGAGCCAATCGTTAGGGTCTCCTAAACTTTCCTCAGAGGGTTCCCTTATAGGGATAGGTGATGGTTCTCTTTCGGGAATGGATGCGGGAAAGTATTTGCGCTTAACCTCTACTTCCTCAGTTGGATACCTAAGCTCTGGGCTGTTGGACCAGGTTGACTCGTAGTCTGATAGGGACACGTCGTCTCCTATAAAGTGGCCTAATAAGGCGTGGAAGATCTCTGTGTCTGTCCTGTCCTCAGGATCAAGATCCTCTAAGGCAACTACCTCAGCAAGATAGGTGGCGTCAAGTACGTATGGTGAGTCTTCTAGACCCAGGAATGCTTCTTGAGCGGCGGTGACAATGGAGAGAGGGAGGGAGGTCACTATTTTTTGTGGTCTCAGTAAAGAGGACAATGAGCGACGGGTGCGCTATTAGCTGGTGTGCTATATGGACCTTGAGTCTCAAGTGGCTTATTTGAAGCTAATAAAATCTTCCTGTTCAAAGTCTGCAACTTACTTGGAGTGCTACTTGTAATAGAGGTAAGACAGCTACGACGAGGTCAAGGGACTTGACAGTAGTTTCGACAGTGAAGAAAGGCAACAAAGTTCTAATGAAACAACCTAGAACAAGACTAGACTGTTAAGGTGTAGTGGTTGAGTGAAGGGGGGTTCAGTCCAGTGAAAAGGCGAAAACTCCAAGAGAACTTTGTTAGAGCTCTCTGGTTAAAATTCATGGGGTTTATATACTACATGGATGTCGGAGTTCTAATCTGAGTATGAACTACGTAGATAAGCATAGCGTATCCTATTGGATGATAAGGTGTGAATAAATATGAGTCAGTGATAAGGGAAATGAATAGATAAGGACATGAGGTGATGGATGCTATGTTATTATGGCAGCCAATCGGATATGATCCTTTGGACAGCCTTGACATGAGGCATGTATTCTTAGAATAAGTTGAATGTTGGAGTTGTGAAGTGAGGAAAAGTTGGTATTGTAACAGCTACGATCTAGACATTGATGATTCCCCTCATTTTGACGATTGGGATAGTGATGATACGATCACCCCTCAGGAAATATACGATGCTCCTGATGTCTTTACTCCTGTCTCATCTTCTCTGTTGTCTCCATGCATTACTGCCACTGAAGCAACATCCCCCGATCCACCCCCTTACCTACACACTACAGACCCTGAAGATCTAGACGAATCCATTGATTTAGCTTACCAGCCGCTAGACTCCGAAGAACCTTATGATGTAGACGATCCGTCCCTTACTTCCTCCCCATTGGTTAAACTACCAATGTCATCCCCTGTTGAACATTCATTCACGTTCTTGGAAACCACTTTGACATACAGAACACACAAAGAATTACTAGACAAACTCCATACCTTAGAGCAACAGTTGCTTAGTCATGAGCTCATCCGCAAATCCGCTCCAGAAAAGAAAGGAAAGAACCCACTGCCGATCTGATCTGCTGAGCCAAGCAAAGAACCTGCCAAGAGAAAGGTTAGTAACCCCTCGAAGCAAACCAAGGAAACAAAAGACGTCATTATGAAAGACACAACAGAACAATCGACGAAACTTACTCAGCCGAAAGTTCACAAGACCACTACAAGTGACCTTAATTGGCCATTGCCTCCTCCCTTGAAAGAAGTTGATGTAAAGAAACTATACAAAGAACATCCGCAGAAAACTTGGGAAAAGAAAACCCTCACCGAGTCCAAGAAAGAAGGATTCTCCTTAGAAAACGGTTACCTATATAAAGTCACAAATGGTATACACGCTCTATACATCCCAAATTCACAAGCTCGTCATCGAATCATTGAGTACTCCCACCATCTTGATGCCAAACTCTCACGTCACCGCAGAGTTAAAGCTACAGTTAACAATATTAGCACTACAGCCTATTGGCCATCCTTAAGAAAAGATGTAGTCATGCACATTAAAACATGCCCAGGATGTGCTAAAAAGCCTAAAACTGTATCAACTAAGGCTAATCCATCTCCCCCACATATTAAGAAATCATTGGCCAAACAGACGCAACCAACACAACCCTCCATTATATTTATAGAACCCTCCACTTCCGATAAGATGATGTTTTCCCACTCTTATCAAAACCCTATCTATGAAGATGAACCTATATGGTACAATTCAAATGAAACCCCACAAGTTTCACTTCCATCTTCACAACCGACATTTGATGATTCCCCCCCATCATCCCCACAATTTGCTCACATCACTGAAGAACCAGATGATGAAACCATGGAAATCTCCATTCCAGAAGATTCAGATATGATTGATGAAGTCTAGTCAGATAATGATTCTGACCAAGATCAAGATCAAGATACTCAAATGGAAGATTTAGCCTCTCCCGACGAAGACGCCATGGATCTTTCTCGCCTTTCCATTCGACCAAAAGTTCTTTTTGAATTTCAAACTTCTCCAGATTCAGACTCTGATTCAGATTAGTGTTTAGACCTCTTCAAGAATGTCTTATAATCTACATTTTGATTAAGAATCGTTTCTTCTGATCTTTTGATTTCTTCTTGAATTCCTTTGAACGATTTATTTAGTTTTCTTCTATCCGACTCACAGGAGCTTCATCCTAAAGAGGAGAATAATGTCAGAATAATAAATTCTCTTCATTCCTTACCTAATACATTCATTAATTCTTACTTTCATTATACCTTACATCTTACATAACCACTATGTCATACCCATGACATCACCATTACAGATACATCTCGAACATTCCATTTCATTACTTCTTCATTCCATTCCTATCAATTGCTTACATTCCATCCCATCAGATATCAAACCTTCATACATTCTATTACATTCTACATTCTATTATTACATTTCACTGATCTTTCTATCATATTCCTTACCATTCCATAAAATGTCATAAAACCCTTTACAATACCTTTACCCTTCTCTAATTCTTACTTTACTTAGAAATACCTTTTATATTTACTTGGTCCGTGCTCTCTTTCTGAAACCTATATAAGTAATTACAAACCATGTATTTACTTTAGTCTTGAAATCACTTTTCATTCCTCATTCCTAGAATCGTCCGACAACTCCTACTTTACCAAGAAGACATAGGGATATTAAGTTCCTTTTGTTTTGGTTCTAACAGATACTCCCATGAGTTGCTTTGTAGGGAGCAGGAATGGTTCTTTATCTGATCTCATCTAAGTTATTCACACAGCCCTATGGGCAAACCTGGACCTTGTTGACAGTGGTTGTAAGGTTTAATGTGAGATGTATAATGATTGATGCAAAAAGAAAACAACTAAGGTGAGTAATAGTGTAGAAATTAGAAGAAAAAGAACCCAAAAATAGCCCTGTTTGCATATGATCCTCACACTCCAGGTACATGCAAAGAGACTGGCACAACATCAGAACAAAAAAGAGAGAAAAAAAAGACTTGCCAACATTGCTCATCAAAGCCATCACTGTCCAAGAAAACATCAGAAGAAGGAATGACACATAGAAGAGACAGAGAAAAAGACAACTTACCTGAGTTGTGTTACAATAGTTCCAGGTAGGACCTAGTGTAGCTGCAAAAGCGCTGTAGGAGTCAATGACCCCTTGAGGTGAAAAACCCGTATTCCCGCTTTGTTTACAGGATGCCCGGACTGCCTATATCGATTGTCCTACCTGTCTGTCGTGGTCCCGTGTCCATCCGAGTGGATCCAACCCATATTTGTTACGATACCAACTTTTCCTTCTTTGACGACTCCAATGTTCGACTTATTCTAAAGATACTCACCTCATGTCAAGGCTGTTCAAAGGATCATATCCGATTGGCTGCCACAATAACACAGCATCCATCAACACATGCCTCTTATCTATCCGTCTCCCTTATCACTGACTCATCACCAGCAGTGCAAGGCTATGCTCTTATCTATGACTCATACCGATTCACACCTTATCATCCAATAGGATACATCATGCTTATCTACGTAGTTCATACTCAGATTAGAACTCCAACATCCATGTAGTATATAAACCCCATGAATTTCAGCCAGAGAGCTCTAACAAAGTTCTCTTGGAGTTTTCGCCTCTTCACTAGACTGAACCCCCTCTCATCTCAACCACTACACTTTACAGTCTAGTCTTGTTCTAGGTTGTTTCATTAGAACTTTGTTGCCTTTCTTCGCCGTCGACACTACTGTCAAGTCCCTCGACCTTGTCGTAGCCGTCTTACCACTAAACAAGGAACAAGCGCCAGAAGTAAGTCGCAACCTTTGAACGGAAGATTTTTGTTAGCTTCAAATAAGCCGCTCGAGACTCAAGGTCCACATAGCACACCAGCTAACAAGCGCACCCGTCGCTGATATTGTCCTCTTTACTGAGACCACAAAAAATAGTGACCTCCCTCCCTCTCTCCATTGTCGCCGCCGCTCAAGAAGCGTTCCCGGGTCTAGAAGACTCACCTTACGTACTTGACGCCGCCTATCTCGCTGAGGTAGTTGCCTTAGAGGATCTTGATCCCAAGGACAGGACAGACACAGAGATATTCCACGCCTTATTAGGCCATTTTATAGGGGAAACTACTCCCTTATCCGACTACAAGTCAAACCGGTCCGACAGCCCAGAGTTAAGGTATCCAACCGAGGAAGTTGAGGTTAAGCGCGAATATTTTCCCACTCCCATTCCCGAAAGAGAACCTTCGCCATTCCCACCTGCTCCATTATGAGAGCCCTCTGAGGAAAGTTTAGGAGACCCAAATGACTGGCTCCCACCTCGAGAGATAGAAAGGAGAAACACCAGGACAGAGATAGAAAGGAAAAGAATACTTAGGCGCTACAAAGCGAACCAAGTCCCTTCTCGCATCCGTCCTTATTCACAATACGATAATCACAACTTCCCCTCCTTACGTCCTAGAAATACTCTTAGGATTCCTTCCAGATTTCTCTAAACAGAAATTCTTTTATGTCTTGGGAACTCGTTGCAATCGCACTCATCATCTCCTGCACTCTCACTACATACTTTTTCGGCTACATCGCATTCTACCTTACAAACAAGGTACAAGAATCACAAAGGCCCATTTACGTCTCTATCAAACAACGAGACTACCCTTTCGCAGTCACCTTCGGTCTTTTCTCACCCTATGAAGAATATGGAACAGCCACCGCTAACGCTTGGGGAGCACCAGAACCAACTGCTGACGCTTGGTAAATATGTCATCACAAGATATCGCTGATGCGACCGTGGTCATGAATGACCCAAAAGAAAAAGATTCTGATTGGCTGCAAGCGGCCATATTGATTATCACACAAATGTCTGGGGCCGTTGCCACCCTACAAAACAAACCACAATCCACGGGAAAGGTTGAAATCTTCGCTGACCCTGGATCCTATGATGGAGAACCGGCCCGATTCGAAGAGTGGTGGGCTAAAATCAAAGGATGGATAGATGTCAACCAAAACACTATCACACCCGGCTCATACACTGCCATACTCGCCGTACTATCTCGTTTAAAAGGAAAACGCGCTTCGCAGTTTGCCGAAACTTGCTTAGCACAAGGAACCAACCTCACATGGGGACAATTGGTCATTGATGTAGAAGGGATGTTCCGCCAGAACAACAAGGTTGACTGGGCTCGCATGGAGCTAGAACATCTCGAACAAGGAAACATGCGGGTCGAAGACTTCCTAATTCAATGGGAAGCACTATGGCATCAAGCCAAAATAGACCCCTCACATGCCATAAGACTCCTCGAGGCAAACACAGCCCGAGGATTAATACACCAAATCTTCAGGGATAGAACAAGAATCACCCTGCAAGAACCAATGTGGAATGATCCACTTGCACCCAAATATGAGGCGGATCGAAACAAGGCCGTGACGGCATACCTCGCCTTAATAAGACAGGCAGGAAATTCTTTGGAGCAACTCCAATACGTCCGTGGAGAAAGAACCAAAAGAAAGGATCCTAACGCAATGGACATTGGCTCCACCTCACGATATGAAGTTGACGAAGATGGCTGGTTTACTGGCAAAGAAGTCAGGGCAGTTGGCCAAAAGAAGGTCAACCCCAACAACAAGTGCTACAACTGTGGGAACACAGGACATGTTCCAAAAGACTGTCCCAAACCCAAAGTGCAGTGCCCCGACTGCAAATACTACGCCGGCAACCACAAAGCCACATGTGGGAAATCCTGAAAAGCGAGATCCACATCCCAACAAAAAGAAGCCCCTAAAGCTTCAACTTCTTCAGTACCAGATAAGGATCCCTTTGCAGCCATCCGCGGAATGAACCCTGAAGAAGTACAGGCATATTATTATGACAAATATGAAACCGAAAAGAAGGGAAAAGGCAAGGCGAACTGAGTAAACTGGGATCTCACGTTCGCACTACCCTTCCAAAGTACTATGAAAACTCTGTCTCTTTAAAGTTTGATTTTAATTATTCTGAAATACCTCCCTGGCAAGAGGATAAACTACCTAAATCACCAAAAACAACAGAAAACAAAAGCGTTGACAGCGCCTCTGTGGAGCGCAGCGGACATGATAGTTCCATGCTTAATTCTGTCACAAAACAAATACCCGATGGGTCTTTCATTAGATCTACATTGGTAGAAAAAGAAATTCTATTACCAATTTTGGTATCCCCAGTAAACCAAATTGGTTATGTTGGAGCAAAAGCGCTTCTAGATAGTGGAGCTAATGCGATCTTCATACATGAAGATTATGTTGCTAAGCATAAACTTCCCACACACGCGCTGCCACATTCTATTCAAGTCTTCAACGTTGACGGAACCAAGAATCAAGCAGGTTCTATTACTCACGCCACACAAATCCTGATCAATTACAAAGGTCACAGGGAAATAGTGGATGCTGAAATTACCAACCTTGGAAAGAACGACCTTATCCTCGGATATACATGGTTAAAGCACCACAACCCCCATATAGATTGGTCCACAGGATCGGTTGTAATGCGGAGATGCCCGGAATCATGTCATTCTCAAGAAGAAGACAATTTCTTGGATTCCATAATCGCAGAAGAACTTAGATATGCAAACTCAATCGCAGAATCTTGTATTTTTACCGCAAACATGGAAACTCCACCTTCTCCTCCTAAGGAATGCACTCTTGAAGAGATGGTCCCACAAGAATATATGAAATATGCTAAAGTATTTGGAAAGACAGAATCTGAAAGGATACCATTACACAAACCATGGGATCACAGCATTAACCTAAAAGAGTTGTTCATTCCCAAGAAGGGTCGCTTAATACCCCTCTCTGTCACAGAGCAAGAGGAGGTTTCCGCATTTATCGATGACCAATTAAAGAAAGGTTACATCAGACCCTCTAAGTCCGAACAAACATCTCCGGTCTTCTTTGTCCCAAAGAAAGATGGAAAGAAGCGTATGGTCCAGGATTACCGATACCTAAACAAACATACAAGCAAAAATAACTACCCCTTGCTGCTCATTTTGCAGCTTGTGGATAAACTGAAAGACGCTAAGCTATTTACTAAAATGGATCTCCGATGGGGATACAATAACGTACACATCAAAGAAGGCGATGAATGGAAAGCAGCCTTTGTCTGCCACCGAGGTTCCTTCGAACCCATTGTCATGTACTTTGGATTATGTAACTCCCCAGCAACATTTCAAACCATGATGAACGAAATCTTTGCCAACATGAACGGCGTTGTTGTCGTCTACATCAATGATCTTATGATATTCACTAACACTGATGATTATGAAACTCATGACAAAATCGTACTTGAAGTGCTTAAACGCCTCCAAGATAACGATCTCTATGTAAAACCAGAAAAGTGCTTTTTTCGCGTAAAAGAAGTGAACTTCCTCAGAATGATCGTGGGAACTGATGGGATTAAAATGGATAACGAAAAGACCAAAGCAGTAGCTGAATGGCCAACTCCCACATCAGTCAAACACATCAGAAGTTTCCTCAGACTTGCCAACTTCTATCGCAGATTCATTAAAGATTATGGAAAAATAGCATGACCTTTACATGACCTTACTAAAAAGGATCAAAAATTTGAATGGACCTTCGCTTGCGACGAAGCATTCACTATGCTTAAAAAGGCTTTCACGACAGCCCCTATTCTTGTTTACCCAGATCAGAATGCCAGATATCGCTTAGAATGCGATTCATCGGACTTCGCTACAGGAGGAGTTCTCTCTTTAGAAAAAGAAGGACTTTGGCACCCTGTCGCTTATAATAGCCACTCTATGACCCCGGAAGAACGGAACTACCCGATTGCTGACAAAGAAATGCTCTTGGTTATACGGTCTCTAGAACTATGGTGCCACTACCTTGAGGGTGCAAAACATAAATTCAAAATATGGAATGACCACCAAAACCTTACGTGGTTTATGACATGCCAAGATCTTAACCGAAGACAAGCGAGATGGGCGCAATATCTCTCACACTTTAACTTCACTTGGCACCACAAGGCTGGAGTCACTATGGGAAAAGCAGATGCCTTAAGTAGACGAGAAGATCACATGATCGGTATTGAAGATGATAACAAGGGAATCCTACTCATGGATCCTTCTAAAATAAGATCAGCCGTCACTCTCCTATACAATGGTGATCAATTCCTATCAGACGTACAACATGAAACTATGAAATTATTACCTAATGCCATGAAACACCTATTATCTATTGGATATAAAGTCGAGGATGCCTTCCTTAGAAAGGGGGATAGGATCTTCATTCCTGAGATTCTACGCACTAAATCCATAACTATGTTTCATGACACACCTGAAGCCGGACATCCCGGTTATGACAAAACTTTAGAACTTCTCTCACGAACTTACATTTGGCCTCAAATGAACGAAGAAGTCAAAAATTATGTCTCACACTGTGAAAGATATGCTCGTTTCAAAGGTTCCAATCAAAAAACTGCAGGACTCCTACAACCCTTAGAAACACCGTCATTACCATGGGAAGATATCTCAGCAGATTTTATCACAGATCTCCCACTTTCACACTCCTATGATTCTATTCTCACGGTTGTGGATCAATTCTCGAAAGAAGTCGAATTCATTCCCTGCCACAAAACGTGCTCATCTACAGTGAGCAACAAAACTGATGCAATGTTTGTAGCATTTTGATTGAAGCATGAATATTGAGAGCCCTGTTGATGCTAGACCCCCTAACCTAGGTACCATTGGAAAGCCCTGATCAAGGGCTTTCCAATGGTATATGGGTTTATTATGTAATTCTTACTATATCGGGAAATATTTTGAAATTGATGTGAGGTACTCATTGTATCAGTTTTGTTGCTGGTATAAGGGTATCACAAATTAGTATGAAGTGTATCCTCCTTTGGCTTTGATGACCTCCTGAACTCTTCTAGGCATGCTCTCAATCAATCTCTGACACTCCTCCACCCCAATCTTATACCATTCCACTTTAATCCTCTCCCAAAGTTCCAATATCCCCTTAGCTGGCTCAGGATACTCTGCAAGTCTTCTTTTGAGGAGAAACCATAGATGTTCTATGGGATTAAGGTCTGGAGACTGAGCAGGCCATACCATGACCTCAAATTCATGGTCATCAAGCCACTCCCTAGCCTTCCTGCTGGTGTGCTTGGGGTCATTATCTTGCTAGAAGATAATGTCTTCTGGGGAAAATCCATAATCCACCAGAGTTTGTTGGAGTTCATCCTCCAAAATCTGCACATAGAGATCAGCATCCATCTTACCATCAATCTTGCAAGCCATTCCAACACCTTCCCAGGTCATACAGCCCCATAGCATCACTGATCCTCCCCCAAACTTAACTGTTCTCTCCACAATCCTGTCACTAAGACCCTCTCCTGCCCTTTTCCATGCCCATTTCCTGCCATCTGACTCAATGCAATTAATTTTGGTCTCATCTGACCATATAACTCACTTCCAGTCCTCAACAGTCCAATGCTGATGGCTTAGAGCAAAGTCCATCCTTGCTCTCCTATGACGCTGGGCAAGAAGAGGGCATTTTTGCTTCACTACAGCCTTCATACCAGCTTTCTTCAAGTGGTGGCAGATGGTCTGGGGGGAGATAGAATGGTTCTTCACTTCTTGAAGTGTTTTGGTCACCTGAACTGCATTCTCAGCCTTCCCAGATCCAATGAAACGAATAGCATGACGTATATTGGTAGGAGAAATGATGGAAGGACGACCACCAGAGGCTTTGGGTAGGTTGGGAAGATGTTTGGACCTGAGTCTACTAATAGTAGATTGGTTGAGACCAGTAGATTGAGCAATTTGATGGGTTGATTGTCCCAATTCCAAGAGAGAGATAATATAATGAGTTTGGTCAACTGAAAGAGATTTCATGATGGTGGTTGTGGACAAAGTGATAGTGTGTGTGTTTGTTTGTATCATGTTGAACTTATTACATGTCACATGATCCATTGCTTATGTAATAACCACTTGCAATATGCATTTTGAATACTTTAGAGTGTCAGCAACAAAACTGATGCAATGAGTACCTCACATCAATTTCAAAATATTTCCCGATATAGTAAGAATTACATAATAAACCCATATACCATTGGAAAGCCCTTGATCAGGGCTTTCCAATGGTACCTAGGTTAGGGGGTCTAGCATCAACAGGGCTCTCAATATTCATGCTTCAATCAAAATGCTACAAACATTGCATCAGTTTTGTTGCTCACTGTAAGAGATCCAGAGTTATATCTGGAGGAACAGAGAACGGAGCGGTATATGACAGTGGGTATGAGTCATGATGAGTCAGAAATGAAAGATAAGAGAGTGAGTCATGGATAAGGCTATGATGATGTGGGAGCCAATCAGATATGGTCCTGGGGACAGCCTTGACATGAGGCATGATCGTTCTTAGAAAAGATTGAAAGTATGATCCATATGAGGATGAAACATTGAGATCGTAACAGATGGTTTGTGCCAGATCTTCAATGCAGATCAGCATCTTCTTGGTCAGGTGAAGGCCACCAATGGTCTCTACAAAACACAGAGCAATTACTCTGTGACCACAGCCACTGTGAAAGGAGATACACGGCTTACCATGGAGGAATTACATGCTTGCTTGTCCCATATCAGAGTTGGGACGATCCACAAGATGATGGCAAAAGGGATGATCACTGGCGTTATGTTGGACCCGGAGCACAGCACCATGGGCCAGTGCAGTGCTTGCGAGTATGGAAAGGCAACACATGCACCTATTGGGAAGCTTGATGACCAAGCTAAAGAAGGTCACTGGGTTGGTTTTGACGCTGAATCAACAGCTCACTAGATTTATCTGCCTGATTGACACACTGTGATCGTGGAACACAACATTACTTTCCAGTGGAACAATCCGGTGTCAGTGCGGCTCAATACAGTTACTGGAATGGATGTAAAACCCAACAGATCAGTAGCCAACATGCAACCTGCAGTTGTACCCCAAGGAAATCTAAACACCATGAATGCCACCATTGTTAGCCCTCCAAACAAACCAATCCTGCAGCAATCTACTCATCAGCGAACAGAATCAACCTATATCCAAATGTTACGTCATGGAGATGGTACTCACAATGGAAAGGGCACAAAGGAATTCAGACCACAGTGGTAGAAGGTGTTGAGGGTAGAGCTGCTTCAACGGTGTGGGAATTAGACAACAAAGACACAGTGTTTGCACTCCTTACCAGAAACGTGGAAGCAGAAGGTCTTGAACCCACGACAATTGAGAAAGCTAAGATGTGACCAGACTGGCCGAAATGGGAGGAAGCAATTAATGCAGAGCTGAAGAGCCTTGACAACGCACATACCTGGAATGTGGTCAAATATTCTAAAGACACCAACATCGTGAGCTGCAAGTGGGTCTTCAAGATTAAGAAGAACACTGCAGGCAAGATCAACAAGTACAAGGCTCGTTTAGTAGCTTGTGGTTTCACCCAACAATACGGCATCAATTACCTCGAAACCTACGCTCTGGTTGCATGGCTTGCCTCACTCCATCTCATCCTTGCAATTGCAGTACATCACAACTGGGACATCGATGTATTTGATTTCCACAGTGCATTCCTCAACAGAAAACTTGATGATGACGAAGTCATCTACATGGAACTTCTGCTGGGTATAGCAACCGGTTTGATGTCTGTGAAATTATACTTTGCAAGGATAGCATTGACGTACGGTTCTTGAGAGAGTGAAATAATATGATTCTTTCAATCTTGTGTCACCTTCATCCCAAGTAACCAGCCAATTGGACCCAAGTCTGTGATCCGAAAGCACATCCCGATTTCGTCCTTGAATGCCTTAATAAGCTTAGGAGAACTCCCAGTAACAGTGCAATCATCCACATGGGAAGCTAGGATAAGGATGTGTTCAGTGGATTTATAAGTATCTTAGCAGTACTAAGTCACTAGCGCTCACCTTCAGAACTCAGATGAAAGGTTTGGTCGGTTACGTCAATGCTGATGGTGCTACACAGGAGCACAGGTGCACTATCACAGGTTTCGCTTTTCTCATTGACAGGGGAGCAATCCTTTGGGGTTTGAAGAAACAAGAGCTCGTCACACTCTCCACAGCCAAATTGGAGTACGTTGCTGCTACTCATGCTGCAAAAGAAGCAATTTGGCTTCAACAACTCATTGATGAGATGTTTCACCCTCTTTCATGCCTGACAACGCTCTATGGCGACAACCAATCAGCTATCGTGTTAACTTGCGACGGTAGCTATCACACATGTACGAAACATATTGATATTTGTTATCACTTTATTCATTTCAGTGTCGAGAACTGGTCTATTTCTTTTCTTTATTGCCCCTCAACAGATATGATTGCAGACACTCTTACTAAAGCATTACCAAGTATTAAAGCCAAACATTTCGCATTCGAACTAGGTTTACACCCGTCTGTTTGAGGAGGGAGTGTTGAATTATTGTTATTATTCTTTGTGTAGTCAAACAGACATGGACACGGACTCTTCTGGATTACATAATTCTCAGGTAGATAAAGTGGATTCCAACACGTCTCTACCTCAGTCACAGACTCCATCCCATACTAAGGTGAGATCATCCCATTCATGCTTCATATATCATACTTACACTCTGTAGTACATTCTTACAGGTGTGCAATATACATATAGTCACAGACTCTGTCCCATACTGAGTACATTCTTACACAGTTGGTACTATAAGCCTTGTACAGAGCCTACAGCAACTAGTAAACTTTACAATGCTATACAGTCTAGGAAAATGTTTCTCCAAACCTTGACCAAACAATCAAAGCAAGCTAAACCTCATTAAACAGAACCAATGAAGGTAATAAATCTCAGCTAAAGTGCAATACTCAGGGGGATTGAAAGATAGAAAAGAGGGTGAAGGAAATGCAATTCCATTTGACCCAGGGACAACACTGAGTTGATGAACAACAAGAAATTGATTTTTAGTGGTGTGAGATGAATCCAGGGCAAATCTGGATTAAAACAGATGGAAAAGCAGACACAGCAGTCCAAATCCAGATTGATAAAACATGAGGAGAGCGAGAGAAAATGAACATCAACCAAAAACAATGTGAAACAGATACACATGGGCAAAAGCTACTGTATTTTGTCAATACAGTGAGTTTTATAGTCCTCAGGAATACCCTCAGACTTGTCCTAAGTAAGGATAATGATAAAAAGAAAGTTTTCATACAGTATAAAGTTCGAGGGGCACCTGAACATCCCTGCAAGGGCTGCATGACATTGTCTAAGCCTATGCTAAGTACAAATAAGGAGCAATAAAAGAAAATAAAAGAGTTCCAAGGCAAAACAAGCATGGATACATCAATCCAGATGAGCTTGCACATACAATCAAGCAAATAATGGCGGATTCAAGCAGACAGATGGTTTGGATTTGGATTTGGATGATGATGGTGAGTGGTGGGAATGTGCTTTATGAGCACAAGGAATGTCTAT
Organism: Chiua virens; assembly: GCA_019787685.1. Lineage (NCBI taxonomy): Eukaryota > Fungi > Basidiomycota > Agaricomycetes > Boletales > Boletaceae > Chiua > Chiua virens. The sequence goes on from JAHNUO010000038.1 coordinate 73,048, forward strand.
TCCTTACACCAAACAAACTAAACATGATAAATAAACCTTACCAAACATGATCAAATAAACTAAATGTGATAAACAAACCTTACTAAATATGATCAAATGAACTATTACATTTGATTATGTTTGGCAAGGTTTAGTGTGTTTGATTATATTTGACAAGGTTTAGTTTGCTTGATTATGTTTGGCAAGGTTAAGGTTTAGTATGTTTGATTATGTGTGGTAAGGTTTAGTTGGTTTGGTCTAGTTTGGTCATGTGTTGTCATCTTCCCCTCTTCTAGTGTAATCAAAAGTGTGCAAAAGTGTAGCAAAAGAATGTACAAAAGTGTAGTCTATCAGAAATGTACCAAAAGTGTACCAAAAAGTGTACCAAAAAAGCGTACAAAGTGTGGCTAATGTGTAGCCAAATGCTGTTGCCCTGTGAGAGACTTGGTATCTCATTAGTAATATATAAAAACATAGTCCTTCTAAACCTGTTCAGTTGCTTTGCCCTAAATACTAGTTTGCTCTGTGGACATTGTCCTAACTGAAGCCAGGCTTGGAACAGTACTTAGAGATGGTAGCATGTTGTGCTTTGAGCTAGGCAAGGATCAGATCATACTAGAATAGAATCCTTGGACCTCTGCGAGTCAAATAGTATCTTTTTCGCCTAGTCCAACAGCATGTTGAGGCACTATGAGAGGGCACTATGAGAGGGCCAATGATGGAAGTATGTTTTTTTTTTTTTTTGAGATTTCCCATACTTCCCACATTACTTGGAAACAACAATAAAATTTTAAATCATTTATTTTGTGGTTTTTTGGGGGGCTACACTTTATGAGATGGTCACTCTTGTTTCTTCTGTAGAATTTAGCCAATAAAAGCCCTGGAGCGGCGGTGACATTGGCATGCGATCCGACTTTCAAAGACGATCCCAAGTCGGCCATTCCTGACGGACCCGACCCGTACATATTCACTGAATGTTCTAGTCTGGATGACGAGAACACATCAATCAGTCTTCCATCCAAGGCATCACAATCGGACATACTCTGAGTCACTGTCTATCCACCACGGTGTCCACCTCTTCCCCTCCCCCTTCCTCTTCTCGGACCCCCTCTGCTGCTACCACCACCCACAGGCACAGTTTCAGTTGCGGCTCTGGACACCGTACCCCCCTCTCCCTCCGTCCGCGGTGACTGCGGCCGCTGCATAATCACCACATCCGGACCTCCTCCCACCTCCGGGCGGTGCAATATACTCGGGACCACCCCCGACCCAGATCCGGACCCATCCTGCACACGTAGTTCTTCCCGATGTTTCCTCCTGCTACTACCCCCCTGGGTCACGCCCGCACCGTCGCCACTAGTCTTGTCCCTGCCCTTGTCCTTGTCCCGCCGTTTGCGGTCGCTCCCAGCGCCTGCGCCTGGCCCTGGGGAAACGGCCACACCAGCGCCGTTGAGCGCCGCCTCGAGTTGCCTGCCCAATCCAATCACGGGTCGGGCTTTGCGCTGACTGGGCGGCCCCGTGCTAGCTCCAGCTGAGCTTGCACCCGGGTTGTCCTTGTCCGCGCTAATAGGCGCTGCTGCACCAAGACCAGCCTTAGAAGATGCGGCCGTCGCAGTCGCAGTCGCACCCGCCTCGCCCTTGGCCGGATGCGAACGCCCATGCGACTCCTTCGGAGGGCGATTACGAGACCCATGTCCACCAGTTGATGCTGGCGTCGGCGACTTGGCGGTCGACGGTGGCGCACCACCACTCGCAGGCAGGTTCTTTCCCGTCTGTCCTGCATCCCGCACCTGTCCCTGCCCTTGCGCCGGGGGTGTCTTCTGTGCAGTCACCGCGAGCGCAGTGGCCTTTTTCGTCCTCTTGCTCGACGAGACCGAGGGTGGGGCCTGCGCCTCGGCGTGTTTCCCGGTGGGCTGCGGGGCGACGGCAGCGGCTGCCTTCTTCTTTGCCTCTTCCTTTTTCGACGCCGTGTTGCTCACCATGACCTCCTTGTAGTGTGCGTGATTGCGCAAGATCGCTTCCTTGTCTTTCTGGGCCGACTTCTCCGCTTTGAGGGCTTCGAGAAGCGGTGTGGTCGTCGGTGGCGGGGGTGGTTGGGAGGCGGCGACTGTTTATATGCGCGATCAGACCATCAGATTTACGACGCGTATTGGTGCGACTTACTGAGTGCCTCGAGTGTGACGGACTCGGCCTTGCCGGCGTTCTTGAGTGTCTCGAGAAAGGAGAGGTAGTCGTCGTCTGTGTGAATGAGAACGTGCATGTCAGTTTAAATTCGAAACGACTACTCTTTGCTCACCTTTATCGATCGTGTTCGTCCGCGCGTCCGCCTTTCTCTTCTCGCTCGGCACCTTTTGGAACGGTGCAAACTCGACGACGACGTATGACTCATTGCCTGTAGGAGCCGTCGGCGTGAGTTAAGCGAAGACAGCATCAAGGATAGATAACCACGCACCGGCCTTGTCCCGAAACAAATGCCCATCGTACTCCCGACTGAACGTCGCCACCTGGTCGGCGTTCTTGAAGGCAATGTATGCGCGGGAGGGTATGCCCTCCTTGTCTACCCTGCGACTTATCAGCATGCGCATGCGATGCGATGAGCGCCGTACCGCTTCGTCCGCATCTTGCCGGGGTAGTACACTTTCCAGGAGACGGTGTCATCGCTGACCCAGGCTTGGACGCTCTGCCAAAAGATCTCTTCTGGGAGGTTGGGCGGGAGACGGCGTACGACGGTCTTGAGACGTTCGGCACCGTTGGGAACAGGCTGAGATTTGGGCTCTTTCGGTTTCTGCTTGCGAGGTTGTTTGGTATCAGACATGGTCGCTTTGAAGTCACGATCTGATTCCGCGCAAACTTGGACCATCTCACTCCCACGCAACCACATCAAGACATCAATGCATCGCCATCAATTCGTACCAAAGAACACACCAAAGGTAAATGTTAACAACAACCGAGTTCGTGAAGCGACCAAAAGGAATAAACGAATAATACAACACAAAACTTGGAAAGAAGGTGGACACTACTTTTCAAAATCTACAAGGTATCATAACAAAGCATCGCCATCGTTCAATAACCTCTCTACGAGGTATTAGGTATCATGTGGGGGTAACCTTCTAGAGAGCAAGGAGACCGGAAAGGGCAAGCACTGCAGCAATGCCACCGAGCGAAGTAGAAGACCCAATGCTGATGGCAGCACCACTAGCGGTTGCAGAAGGGGAAGACGACGTCTGGGAGGTGGTTGTCGAGGTCTTGGTAGTGGATGAGGATGAAGAGGGAGTCGTCGCCGTCGTAGTTGGGGTTGTACTTGGGGCAGTTGCAGAAGTACCTACAGCAGAAGTGGTCGAGGGGGTTGGTGTGGTGGAGTCGGTAGCAGGAGTGGAAGTACCTGATGGAACACTAGTAGTTGGGGTGGCCGAGCCAGTAGGAGTAGTGGACCCTGCAGAGGTATATGAGTCGGTCGCGCTGGTGGTGGTGGCAGGGGTCGAGGTAGACGAACCACCAGTAGGGGTCGTTCCGCTCATGCCGCCGAGACTGCAGAGCGACAGTCAGTCCACATGCCTTATCAGTTAATACGATCAAACTGACGTGAAAGAACCAGAGAAGCCCTGGTAATTGATGCCGCTAGCGGTAAACACGAGGTAACTTGGGTCGAGGTGAGATCAAGGCCGGTCCGCAGCATTAAGACCCACTCACTATTGACCATTGGGGCCGACGGAAGGGTCGGGCTAAACGACGCGCATCAAGTCATTGCATCAGGTCCATAGAAAACAAGGAACGTACCGTGAACGTAAAGGAGTTCGTGGTGGAGACGTCAACCGAAGGCAACGACTGGACTTGGACCTGAAATGAAATCAACGGTAAAACGTCACATGGCAACACGCTGTTCGAATACATACAAATTGGCCCGTGTAAAGGCCGACATCACACTCGCCGATGGTGGAGAGAAGGGGTGCTTCACCGTTGTCAACCCATTGCACCTCGCAGGACTGCCCACCTGTGCAACTGGAGGTTTGGATGGGATCGATGACCTACGCGTCGGTTAGAAAAGGATGGGACCAAAGAGCAAAAACTCACGTAGACGGAGGCCTGAGCGAGGCGGGCGGCGAGGATGAGGGTGAAAGACGCGACGGTGGAGAAAGCGTACATGGCGAGTTGAAAAAATGGGAAGAAGAGGGTGCGGATGGATTTTAGAAGGGGCGGGGTATTTAAGGGTGTCAAGAAGCGAACAACACGGATTCACGTTGTTGACAAGGAATGATTTCGTTCTTCGGAATGGCGCGAAATGAACACAATAAAATTTACGGCTGGTCAAGTTGACAATGTCAGATCCTCGCCCTCTTCATGTCCGAATGTCATCCACGAGGACTACACGCTACCGTGCTCTTGACGCGCCTTCAAAGCTCTAGCTCGATCTGGAGGACAGACATGCTAATCTGTAAAGAAGACCGGAAACTTTTTTTCTCCTTGTTCCGTGCTGGGCGGTTACGGTCCGCTTCCATATGGAACTGCGTCATGGTGTTCTAGATATTCATAATGCCTCGAGGCCGAGGCCTCAAGGCCTGGCTCCAAAAATCAAGACGAGTGGAGCTCTGGACCTCTCCTCGTCCCAACCTCGACTAACGAATCGAATTGAAACTGTACTTTGGTAAGAATGACATCAATCTATCACCAAGGTAACTCTCCCACTCAAAACGCACCCATAACCATACCGGTGTTCGTCCGATGCTCATACAACTCGACTGAACGGAGATGATGCGTAGATGACCTCGAAGGAGTGGCCCGGGGTGGACAGCAGCCTTCCCTTCTGGTTGTTATCCACGCACGGTCGTATTTTGCTCTCACGCACGCGAAATGATCGGTGTGCAACAACGTTTCTCCGTCCATATTGCCACTTTAGTGCTTGTGCCAAGCCCACTGCCCACCGCGCATTGCCCAAGGCTTGGAGCATGTAATCCATGCGCACGGCGAAGACCCACTCAAGTCCACCATTGCATAATAAACATCGTAACGGCTTCGGAGACGAGCCCAACGATTCAATGGAAGCCAGTCGACGCAGTGACCTCACTGACAATCAATACTCGATTGATGAGTAAGTACTCTCCATATGCTCAATGTCATCAGACTAATAACATTCCAGAAGCTTTTACTGTTGATGAATCCTGAATAATCTCCATGAAATGTATCCCGATCATGAGAAGGTAGTTGGAAAACGGGTGTGAATTGTATGTAACTTATGCGTCAGCCCATTTCTACTGTTTTGCCGAGTCGGAGTTCGCAATTCGTTCATGGCGGCATCATGATGGGGCAGCTTATGGTGAAGGTCAATTTAGAGCACCGCCATGACGTCGTCGGCGGGGAGTGTTGTGGGGGTGTTACCTAACGGTGTTGTTGCTACCGACTTCGCCCGGGGCGGGATCGGCAGCTGTGGCGTATTCAACAGACACAGGGACGCCTTGTGGGGAATCGTAAAGGGCGGGCGGGGTACACGGCATGCAGAATTGAGTCTCCGCCTGAACGTCATACTCGGGAAATCTGGCGCAGTGCGAGCAATATGTAACCTCAACATTCGAATCACAAACTTTCTGAATGCTTTCAGTGCACTGGGGTTCTCAGGATTCAGAATGCCCAACATTATCGCCAGCCAGCGCCAAAATCATCAAATTGCTAATCCTTGATGGCCTCTTCACTGACATTGTTGCCTTGAGAGTCCTCATATTTATGTCCAATTTCCCTGTCAGGGATGTTATTACGATACTGGGTATGTTCTTTATCTCACTGTCGTCCTTATCTGTCGTCTGAACATATCGCTCTTCCGTTCACGACATACAGTCTTGCTGGCATTAAGAGCATTCCATGCAATTCACAGGATGAACAATGACGCATGCCAAGGCCTAGCAACACGCTAACCCTGTCTTTTTGGCAGAGAACCTAACGTGTCACAGGATCGTATTCGTCAGAACTGTATCACTCGACCTCGTGCAGCAGTTATTCCAAGATTTCCAACCGCGTGCGTCCATGTCTCGGCGACCCGTATCCTCTTCGTCACCCATGACCCAGGACAAAGACGCCTCCCGACAAACAGAGCGAACGCAGAACAAAACATTCGCCAGGCAACACGAGGACACTTTGAGGAGTAAGTATCAGGATATCCAAAAGAAATGGAATGCCGGATGACCATTAGGGAATATTCAGTTCTTGGAGGGCCATTTCTATGAGTGGTGCAAACACCCCTAAAAAGGAACTCGAGGACGCGCGTTTCTTGTGAGCTTAGATTAGATTCGCACACTGATTCGACTAAGCAACATCAACGTTGATTCATTTCCAGTGTCACTGCCATGGCGTTTTATGTCACAGGTTCACTTGTACGCGCTCACTAAACACAGGTTGTCTATTGCGACCATCATGGGTCTCTCGGCACTGATGCGTCCGAACGAGATACCACGATACAGCGCCTTTGAATTCATCCAATCACTCCCTCACGACCTCCTCTATGAACACGTTTCCATCGTAATAAATAAACACCTCCAGCTGTCCGTCTGATGTCGACGCACCAAGGTAAAGGTGACCTATGCGCACATGATGTATATAACTCGTTTCCGATACCATCTTCGGGGAGGCATCAGCTTCGGGGTTGGTTCGGATTGATGAATACGTAGACATTAAAGGTGAGAGAGTTTGAGGGGAAATCGCATAGCCTGCCTTGAGCTGGTGGGGGACGTGAGAAAGGGGCGGAAGCGGGTGGGTGGACGCCACGGGATATTTGCGTGGCAATGGTGAATCCAGCTAGCAAACCGATAAATATCAACACCAGCAATCGGAATAGGCCATTCGAAATACCTACGTTAGCAAGACTAGACCATGCACGAGCCCAGACCATTGTGTCCTCCGAGACCTCGCCGTTTGATTTCCCGTGGGTACTATTATCATTTTAAATGACGTCTTGTTTGATGCTCTTCAAAGCTTCGGGCTAGATGCCTAGAACGTGCAGCCGGTCCGTCGCACGTAGAATCTCGAAACACAAGGGGTGGCGGAAAGACTCCGTCATTTTCTTCCTACCAACTCGGTGCGGTACAGGCAGGAATCGATCAAATGTGAAAAGCTCGGAGGACGGCGGGGCACTATCCTCTAGGCTGAGTACTGCAGCTTGTCCGTGGGGTTGGTATCGTTTGTCCGTTTGGCCGAGAGCCATGAATGGCAGTTCGAGATAGTTCATGCCTACGGAAAGCACACATTCGCCGCCCCCGCCCTCAAACCACGCCCTGTCTAGATATGGACGCAAGTTGACTGGACCCCTGACGCTGTATGGCCGCCCTTTTCGATATTCTCTTCTGAGATATCACCACGGAGGTACCGTCGGCAGAGAACCCGAGTCATCGCCACTTGCGCGAGCACAAGGTAAGCAGGTAAAGCTGCACTAACAGTTCATTTGATAGTGCGCGCGGACCGTCTAAATTTCAGTCACCCGCTTCTCCACCTCTTCCGTTGACGTCACCTGCCCAAAGACGATTTCGTGCAGATGGACGACGGCGAGATGCACTCCCGGGCGACGAAATGAGACTCCGGCACGAATGAAGGGGTTCCCGTGTTCGGAACTGTCCCGCCCAATAGTGCCCAAGACATTGTATGGTGGCGCCAGACAGGGGATAACGCCTCTGTGTAGAGAGCCATCCCTTGGTGATTTCGACATCTGAAAAGGGTTGTGCACCGCTTAATAACTGTAGGTCAAGCCAAAGAAGAACGTCCCGAGGCCCCATTGCGGAGGCTAGGCCAGAAAAAAAAAATTCTATCACGTCTAGCGGACGGTGAAAGGTGCGGCCTTGGATCGGATGGGTATCGAATAATGTCTAGCCAGGCATGTGAGTGTAAGGACGGCTTTCCATTGAGCTTACACTTATGTAAGATAAAGCAGACAAATATATAGAACACTTGGTTTGGCTCGAAAGATTTTATCTGACAACAGGAGCATTCACTGGTGGAACAGTTTCCAGGAGGGCTTGGCAAGCACTGACATCATGATCACAATCTCCATGCGTGGAAAGGCCAGTCACAGGGGGGAAAGTGTGTGCCACGCAATAGGTCCTTGAGACTCGGACTCTGACAAGTACAGGGTAGGCGTGATGGCTATCTTATACGATTAAAGCGGAAAGTTTCTTTCATTCGTACACCAACCTTACACACTGATGAGATGTCCGAGTCAGTCGGGTGCCTTGATATTATTCTAACTAGCAAGAAAATTTAACAAATTTACCGCTTCACTGTACACGATTGATCGCCAGGTCATCTCCAGATCCAACAACTCGACATTCACACTTATTTCAGTGATATGAAGGTACCCGACTGACATTCCAATTAGACTTTATGCTTTCGTGGCATATGGCAACCGAAAAATTTGGATCCGGTGGCCTTGGCGGAAACTCACACGACTACTTCTCTTTCCCCAAGGTGTAACGCTACACCGTGACACGTCGAATCCGATTCTCTTTGGTCGACCTGACATGATATGTCTTATCGGGTTTTCAGTACAATCATGATGAGATCCCTACCAGAATTACAGAACTGCCTCACCTCACTCGACGAGTGGCCTCGGCCTGCCATCAGCGTAACACACGACATGCGGACGGCATCGTCTCGGTTTCAAGTGGTGAAGGGGTGAACTGCACTTGCCGCCACCCCCCATCATGCTCGTGGTGTTTATCCCATGAGACCTATTTGTCTTGTTGGTTCTGACGAGGTCCGTGTCTGGGCTCGTGCGCGTGGCGATCACGAGATCGAGTACGTTGGACACAGTGATGGTCGTGATGAACCGCATCTCTTTCTTCGACGGTGTTGATGTCTGCTGCTCGAATCGCCTGGAAGCCGTTTATATACTATCGCCGCGGCGAAGCAGCTTCCCGTGCCCCGATTTGTTCCTGTTCTTACAGGTACACGATGTCGCCGCAAGTATCACGGCCTTTTTTGCCTTTGTGGGGCAGCATACATATGCGTTTACTGGAAATCCAAGTCTTGTGAAACAGCGTATTTACAAAACACACGATCGCACACTCCTTTGGACGGTACTCGACACTGGACGCCCACCCGTCACTATAAACATACACGAATTCTTTCTGTGCTGGCGCATCCACTGCCGCCGCGATCTCCGACTCACGCCGAGAATCGCAAAAACCATTCCTTGATCCCACGCGCACTTTCCTCTTTTGCCCAACCTGCCCCGCAAACACAACATGCCCGCCCAAGTTCAGGGGCACACAGGACTGAAAGAGAGAAACAGACGCACGTTGATCGGGCACATCCGGGTTTCCACGCGTCGCGAATCCGTGCTCGACGCCCGAAAAGACTTGGATACAGTAGCTTGATTTGTTACGCGCGAGAATGTCCTCGGCGCGGCGGCGGGCCTCGAGTGGGAACGTGATGTCGACCTCTGTTGAGTAAAGACGGTTCGTCAGCGGCACCGGGTGTCACTGCAGATACCCATACCGGAACAGGAGAGAAGAAGGGGACCTTTGTCAGTGGTCACGGTGAGTCTAACGGGATCATCAAGAGAGGTTGGTGATGGAACATACGCGTGGCATTCTCGAAATGCTTTTCGTCTAAAAAGGCAGGATGGGCGATCGCACCTATGAAGGGATCGAGAATGAGAACACGGGAACCGAGGTTTGAGTGCGTGTGGCACAAGCCCCGTTACCTGCTTCGATGGATCCCTCTGCAACCAAACCCATCACGAACGGTGCGCCGAAACAATATCCTGGAGGCAAAAGCAAGGTCCGTCTGATGAGCCTTCTTTTTCTAGGGCACACCACGCGACGCAATGACATACCCACTGCAGTATACTTGGTCGTTTCCGCGCCTTAGACACGCAGGGATGAGCGCCCGGATGCGAGGGCATAGGCTTCCAAGGGCAGCTCACCATACTTTGCCTTGACTGCGTCCAGCCACTTTGGAAACACCTCGATAGCCGTCTCAAGTTTCTTATGAGCCCAAGCAGGCTTGTCAGCGTCCTCAGGGAGGTCCTGGATGTATTGTCCGAAGAAGTAATCCGGACCAAGGACAACGAAACCTAAACGTATCGACCACACCGGCGCGCTTGTCAGCTCGGTAGGGTTCGGCTCCTGCGGGAGACGACGACGACAACGACAGACGCACCACACGAGGCAAAGTAGTCTTGCAACAATTTGTTGTTGATAAAGAACGATCCGAAGACGTCCGAGAGGTATAAGAGAACTTTTCTATGTGACCCGAGCGTGGTAGGTGGTTCGGCAACATAGGTGTTGAGCCCACCGATAGATTCGATTCGTCCTTCAGGGTCACCGGTGTGTTTGAGGCCGGTGAAGCAGCATGTGCTGGGGGAACCTGCAAGCGTTGTACTCATCTTCAAAATCAATTGAATGATGGAAGGTGTCGGGTTTGGTGATGATGTCGACTGAGCGACGGACAATCATCCCTTTTATCCTGATTCTCCGCGGGAAATTTTGATGACTGAAAGGGAAATGGGCCATGGTGATGACCTTCAACCAGGGCGATTTGTGCCCTGTGGTGATATGACCAACTTGGCTTGACCAGTTCAAGTTGCAGGGAAATAGTCACTGTAACTTTCCATGCGAACTCGTCATCGATCGGCTAGGGTTGAGATGTGATCTTCTCGCCAATCAGGTCAGGCGGAGCACCTATCGGAGGATATTGACTGCGGATGATTGAGGCCGGTGAGAACGTTCCTGGTGGATAGATATATCCCCTGACTCATCGTGTTATTGTCATCAACTTGCTTATCGTACATTTGACGAACGGTAACCAGTAGTTTACCATTCAGGTAGTGTTATCGTCGCGAGTCCACAACTACGCAACAAAGCTATTAAACCAGTGCAAAAAGCCTCGGGCGCATTCCTCTTTTGCAAAACCTGTGAGAAGCCAAAGGGTGATACCGACGTGAGCGAATGTATGCGTCGTAAACGACAGGGAAAACATACGCTGGGTATCGTCTGCAGGATCACCACGGGTGCCAAACCCATGCGAAACACCACTGAAGATCTGGAAGTAATAGTGTGCCTTATTCTTGGCGAGGACGTCTTCTGCCTGACGGCGAGCAGCGGCGGGGAATGCGTGGTCGATTTCTCAAAGGTACGCTCAGTTTCTGCTTGGAAACGGAGAGGTAGACCATCATTCACCTGCACAGCTGACCGCGATCGGAGCTGAGGTCCAGGTTATCAAGGTATATCCCTTCAATATGGCATCGATTACTGACCTACGCAGTTCTCGAACACTTCTACTTTGAGCTGTTTCGTTGCAGGGTCTAGGAGGCTGGAAGGATGTGCGACGGCACCTGTGGAAGAGTGCCAAACGTAAGGTGCAAAATGCCGAGGTTGGACACACTCACCTGCTGCAAGGTTGAACGTGGGATCGTTTGCGAGAGCAAAGACGAAAGGTGCCCCAAAGCAGTATCCTGGACAAGACCAGACGATGTGAGTAGAACGAGACCGTGTGAGGGACGGCGTACCGACTGCAAAATACTTGACGTCGGTTGTACCTAATCCCATGTCAGTAACATGCATTGGAGAAAATGTATGTGTCCAACCATAACGTTGTTTAACTGCCTTGACCCACTTTGGGGTATGCTCGTGTGCCAACTGGACAATCTTGTCACGCCAGGTTTCTCGAACAAAACCAGGTTGTGTCATGAGCGTCTCAAACCTGTCGCCAAAGAAGTAATCGAGGCCGAGGACAGTGAAGCCTAGGGTGCCCGTGTAAGATGGTATTGCTGCGCATACAAGTAAGCGTTGTTACCTTGAGACGCAAACCAATCCTGGATGAGTTGGCTGTTGATATAGAAGGGGCTGAATATGTCTGAAAAGTAGAGGAGGATCTTCTTCTGTCCCCCAGTGGCACCTTTGGGCTCAGAGATGTATGTCTCGACGCCAGCAATCGTCTCTGTGCGCCCAGATGGGGTGCCGATGTGGGGGACAGTCTTGAAACAATCTTCGCAAGACATGATGATCGATCAATGCGTTCGGGATTGGTTTGAGCTGTACTTAAATAGCTTGTCATCGTATGCGCAGCACAACTGATATGGAACTTCGGACATATTGGCATCGCCACCTGCAAGGCTACTCATTTATTCGCCTACAAGAGATTTGTGATATGATCTGATACTCACTATGGTGTTCAGGCCTCAGGACCGTGGAGATACGATGCATCGGACATCATAACTTTACGAATTGGTTGAGGTTCTCCCGACTCTGAGCAAGCTATTAAATGCAGTATGTTCTGGTACGTTGCCCTAAATTGTAGTGGAGACAATGAACGAAAGAGAAAGGCGAGGTGCGCAAGGGAGTGGATGATATGTCCAGAACCAACAGTTGACGTATACATTACACGAAGGAAAGTCCAACTTGAAGCTTCCAAGTCCGTTCAGACTGTATGTACTTTGTAACATGCGACTTTTATCCTCAGCTCACCCAGAATCCAATCTAGCCGCAACCCAACGCAGCGCCGTGTGACGCCCTCTTGCATCCGTGTTCTAATATCCCTTCTCGAATTGCCGCATTCCGCCTCGAGTCGGGACTGAAGCCGTCTTGAGAAAATCAACTTAACAAGCACCAATAACAGGAACTGTAGCGCACGCGAGTGCGCAGACACTGATGTCGAATTCGAGGAAGCATGATGGCGATCGAGCCCGAGCAGGCGGTTGCCACGAGCGTAACCGAGGACGGGTCAGCGGGTGCCGACGAGGCTGAAGAAGACCGAGATCCAGACGCGCAGCCAGAAAAGTTTACCAGGTGGCCCGTCTGCGTGACACGGACAAAACAGTACGCTCGACGACGTCACCATCAACGCTGACGTTACGATTAACACGATCGTTCAACGCGTCACGGACTAAGTTACGTCTTGCCTGTGTCTGCTGCATGCACACGCAGTCGCGCCCACCCAATGTGTATTGCGAGCCTACGACCACCGAAAGTCGTGCATGTGGCAGTATTGGACCTCCCATGTGTCAGACCAGTCCTTTTTGGACTTGAAACGCATCATCGCACAGGGTCGCCTTCGAAAACGTTGCCCACCACAAGGTGCGTTGTTGATCGATTTTTACTACTTTTCCACGCTCACCTCGTAATCGATCGCACAGGATCCGATCCCTTCTCAGTCCACGATAGAATGCCTCGAGGTTTCTTCATCATTGATGGCGGGAAGAGTGGGGCATCGCTCATCTCAACGCGCTAAGAGTCGAATCAGAATTGTCCTTTAGCCACCCCATGGTTCAAGGTTACAAGTCAATGGCAATCCCGTTGACAGCTTCAATGATTGACGAAGAAAACCCTGGCTCTCCGGAACGAGTAGTCGTTCTAGTCTTTGCTCTCTCACACGGGAAATGATCAGTGCGCAGCAGCGCGTGCACATTACCACAAGAGCCCACCGAGGCATGTAATCCATGCGCACGGTAAAGACCCACTCAAATCCGACTCCTCACTTTACAAACGCGGCTCTAGAGCCCCTTCCTGTCCCAATAATACAAGTGCGTACGGTCTCTCTACAGTACATAACCATAAACACTCGAAAGTGTCTCACAAGGGTACGTTATTAACAATATGACTGGTAGCCACGCATCACGAAACACTGAATACACAGCTAGAGCTGTCGACCGGCAAGAAAACGTGTCGCTGGGCATGTGACTCGTGGGCGACGCTCTAATTAGTCCCTCTACGAACGACGCCGCATTTGGACAACGCGCCGGGCTGAAACGGGCTACTCGACCTTATCCACTCTTATCACCGAATCGAAGCATGGCAGGCGCGTAATACGTCCACATGACGGGTCTAGATCGCGCCAAAGACAACCCCCGTTGCTGTGATGTATGTGATGTACAGCCAATGATGAAGCCATCGATAAACCAGCCGGCAACGAATCATCGCCTGCCGCCAGTACGCTGCCTCTGAATTTGGGTTTCTGGGTTTGCGGCGCCGCGCAAGCGTGTGGGGTGGTGACTTTCAATGGGTTAATTCAGGAACGCTTCGGCCCCTGATCATCTTGACGCGCGAACGAATGGAGCCGTTTGTGAACATACAGCGAGGAATATGTCGTCGTTGTATGACACGGCACCCAGATCTGAGAGAGTTCAAACTGTGTACGGGCCGTTGGGGGCGGACGGAGACAAGGGGCAGTCTGGGGGTGGCGTCACGCGCACGATTATTGTCTCGTTCCATTCTAGAAGTGAAACGCCGCGAACCACACGTCCGGACAAATCCAACACTAGATAAAAAAACTGTCAAATCAGCCTCACGACGTCGCGATGATAATCATCACCCCTCGACCCTCAAGTTTGACACGCCGGTTCAACGATTGATCAACCCGACATCGACGTTGCTCTCTCTGCCCATGCCTCAACGATTAACATTTGAGTATAACCCACTCTCGTACGCCTATCCAGACGACGAAACAGACAAGGAGCTGTTCCTACAGGCGTCCAGGACGCATCCGCACCATCCGCATGCACACCACTCCCAGCAGCAGCACCTCAGCCACCTCCGGGCGGCAGCCGTCCTGCTGTACTGGGTCAACATGGTCTTCAACGACGGCGAAGAAGTCTGGCAAGTCGTCCGACTGGACGAACAGGACAACGTGCACCGCTACGTGTACCCCGACTTGATCGTCGTCGATGGGAGCGTGTGGGAGTACAACGATATGTTCTCACTTGGGGTGTTTACTCGGGATCAGCGGGAGGCGGTGTTGGAGTGTGCGGACGAGATCGAGTATGAAGTGAGGTGTGCGGAGGGGGGGCAGGGGGTGAGGTGGATGGGGCGGTTGTTGGAGCAGATGGTGGAGGAAGCGTTGGTAGGGGAAGGGGTGGTGAATGCGATCAGGGACAGCGTGCCGTTCTCGTTGGATGCGCGTGGGTGTCAATGAGCGTCTGGGAACGCGAGCAGTGAGTGGACGACGTCAGCTTTGGCGACCGCAGCGCGATACGATTGATTCTGACCAGGTTGACGGGTCATTTTTTTCTTTGGTTTGGTCACGATGCATATTCATCTCTCTTTCTCTCTAATATCTGTGAACATGTGTATTCTGCGTGTGCCTCGTACGGCCGCCGACCCCTAGCTCTCCACTATGACGTGTCGTAAGACCGAAATCCCGAAATCGCGTCACACACGTTTGCGACTGGCGAGGGTGGTCGTGTGTGCGTGCAATGTACAATTACGGAATGAACATGTTCGTAGCGATCAAGTGGCACCCGAGCGCCGCTTTGCTTCTGCCTCTTCCTCGGAGACGATTCGACCCTGAACCTCCTTTTCGACCTCTTGTGCGAGCTCGCGTACGCGATCGCGATCGGCACCGATCAAGGAGACGTAGACGCCACGCTGGAGGAGGGGGTACGAGCCTATCCGGATGCTCTCTGGGTCCACGCGCTTCTGGAGCGTGGAAAGGTAGGGTGCAATCGAGGATTCGGCAAGTCTGGATATCCAATCAGCATGCCTGGAAAGGGACGTGTGCGAGACCTACTCTGTGAATACCTGCAGACGACACGGACGGGCGTCTGGGGGTGGGAGCGGGAGGAAGACCTTGAGGTTGTCGAGCATCTTTTGGAAGAGGGAGGGGATGCCTGGGAAGATGCAGAGCTTGCTCTCGAGCCGTACGACGGGCTGTGGGCGGGTGAGGATGGGAGGAGGAGCGAGAAGAAGGACGGACCACCCAAATATCTGGGGACACAAAGAGGACCTCGGCGGCGTGTGGGAAGAGGGCCATGCGCCTGCGTGCGGTGCGCTGTTCGTCGGTTTGCTGAGCGAAAGAAGGACGATTACGGATAGATTCTTCCATGCGGGAGAGGGTTTCTGGGTGATAGCTGAGTTGTTGGTTGAACGCTTTGGCGAGCGAGGCGTACGTGATATCTAGACGGTATGAGCGAGATCCGGGAGAGGGGAGGGGGACGCACCGTCGTGGGTGGGGCCGATGCCGCCGGTTGTGATGACGAGGTCGTAGCGCGCGACCATCCGACGGCTTGCCTCGACGCTGCGGGGGGTGAGTGGGCATTCGGAACGGTAGAGTGGACGCACATTTCGTCCTCGTCGTCGGCGATGACCTCGATGCGCTTTCTGGGATATGGTCAGGGAGATCGGGGAGAGAGCGAGCGGTGCGCACAGGTCGATGCCGTGCTCGAAGCAGAAGCGTGCAAAGTAGTTCGAGTTTCTATCGAGTGTCTTTCCATTGAGAATCTCGTCGCCGATGATGAGAGCGCCGGCTGTTTTGATATGCATGCCTCTTTTCAGGGTTGGCCAGATACGACGGGAGAGCATGATAAAAGTGCTCTTGTGACCGGGGACAAACGTGCAAACATTGAACCAATCAGCGATGAGATGCGCGCACACGAGCACATATCTGGATATAAGCTCGTCTGCTTGTCGTTCCTTCCTCATGAACTCATCCTCCTCCTTCCGTCTCATCGCTCCTGCAATGGACATCTACAACGCTTCCTGTAACCCCCCTCGCAGGGCAAAGCGTCACCGTTCTGATGACGACGACGACGACATCCCCGACTCCCTCTCCTCCCTCTCCCAAGATGATGATGACAATGACGACGACCAGCCCCAACAACCGCCCCCAAAACGGCGCGGTCGCAAACCGGGCACCCTCTCCCGTGCTGCCCGCGAGGCACAGCGCAAAATAAACCACTCTCTTATCGAGAAGGCCCGTCGCACCAAAATCAACGACGCCCTCGCTACCCTCCGCGAGCTCGTCCCCCCAGAGTACAAGCAAGAGGAGGAGGAAGAGGAGCCCGATCCCAAGAAGCCAAAGTCGAAGCCAAAGGCTTCCGGCGAAAAGGAGTTCAAGCTCGAGATCCTCGTCCGCACCGTCGCTTACCTCCAGGACCTCACCGCCAAGGTCCGACAGCTCGAGCACGACGGCTGTCCCCGGTGCAGCGAGCCCATCACCCTCCCCAGCGCACCTGCTCCAAAGCCACAGCACAACGAGCCCCCTTCCAGGGATTCTTCCGTCTCACGTCTCCCCTCCATCTCCACCTGGCTCCCTGAGGAACAGCGCTCCCTCCTCCTCACACCCTCCCAGTCCCCTCCCTTTGACGTCACCGCCCGCCCCACCCAGCTCCCCACACCACCCAGCTCGGCCACCTGCGCCCCCGCCACAACGGGATTCCTCATCCCGCCTGCACTCACGCTCCCCTCTCCGAGCACGTTCCTCCCTCCCATGCAGCCTCGGTTCTCCGGGTTCACCGCCCGTGCGAACCACAAGTCCTCGCCCGCCGCGTCTCCTATCTATACTCCTGACGACGAGACTGCCGCCTCACTCTTGCTGCGTATCAGCACCGCACCCAAAGCCACACGGACCGGGGTCCAGGCTGATAAGAACGGCCTGAGTGCCTTGACACCCAGCAGGCTCCTAGGTTTGAGCCCCGACAGATAATGTTTCTTACATACCTCCTTTGTACGATACCAGGTCTCGTGTTGAATATGCGGATTGTACGATGATCAAGGACTCCAATTAGTGTTGTAACTTGTACTGTAGTAAGTAGAGGATATTGTTTACTCTTGTTTATCGTCCTTGATGTTCAGATCTACCCAACGTCGTCTTTTCTCCATCGCGCAGAAAAGAACGGAACGCAAACGACGACAAGGTGTCAGTACGTTCTAAGTTATGATCAAACTACCTTCACATCACCAGCTATTAGGACGACTCCTTTCTTGACCATGTCATCATCCACGTCCGAGCCGGTATGTCAGCCCTTTTCTTCACCCGTCTCCATCCTCACCCTCACAAGGCAGAGGCGGCAACGGCTGTGTCGCATTCCACCGTGAAAAGTTCAAACCCATGGGCCCACCCTCCGGTGGCAGCGGCGGGCGCGGCGGCGACCTCTACGTCATGCCCACGCCCGAACTAACCACCCTCTCCTCCATTCCTAAACGCGTCCACGGCCACCCAGGCAACCATGGCCGTGGGACCTGGCAAAACGGCCGCAACGCCACGCACACCGTCATCAAAGTACCCCTCGGCACCGTCGTCCGGGAGCTCCCCCGCGACGACCCGCGCCGCGCCAAGGACGAGTGGGAGGCAGAGGAGGAGTCGTTCGAGGGTCTTCCTATCGAGGCGCGCCGTGCAAAGATGCTCGACAGCAGATGGGTGCACTATCCGCGGTATGAAGACGACAATGTACACCGCGACGCGTTCAAACAGGCCGAGGAGGCCCTCTGGCGGGAGGAGCGCGAGCGACGGTGGGCGAGGATGCAGAGGGCAAAAAAGCCGATTGACCTCGATCTGAGCAAGGTCGAGCAGGTCGTCGAGGACGTCGATGCGCCACTTGCGCTCGGAAAGACGGAGTATCTCGGTCACTTGATCGCGAGAGGGGGCAATGGCGGTCTGGGTAACCCGCATTTCTTGTCGTCGCTCAACCGGTCGCCCAAGTTTGCTACCAAGGGTCATGATGGCGAGCGTGTTACATTGGAACTGGAGCTCAAAATTATTGCCGACGTCGGCCTCGTCGGGATGCCTAATGCTGGCAAAAGTACATTGTTGCGCGCTCTCACGGGCGGTCGTGCCAAAACGGAGGTGGCGAGCTATGCGTTCACAACGCTGAACCCAGTCGTTGGTGTCATCCGTGTCGCCGACGACGACACCTTTGAAGGCGAACTCCGCGACGTTCACGTCTTCGAGGAAACCGCCATCGAACAAGCTCGCGAGCTCGAACAGGGGTCAGAACCCGAGATGACGGAGGAACCAGCCTCTGAACCTGACACCCCCTCTGTCGCCAACCTCGACAATTTTGCCATTTTCGAATCCTTCCGATTCACGATCGCGGATAACCCTGGACTGATCTCACGTGCGTCTGAAGACGTCGGCCTCGGTCACTCGTTTTTACGATCGATCGAGCGTTCGCACGCGCTCGTCTATGTCGTCGATCTCGCCGGCCCTGCGCCATGGGACGAATTGGCGATCTTGCGCGAGGAGTTGGACAAGTACCAGCCTGGAATGAGCGCCAAGGCGCGCCTCGTCATTGCCAACAAGGCCGATCTACTTGGTAGCGATGCGCAAGAAGTCATCGAGGCGCGAGCCAAGTTGCATCAACTGGAAACGTACGTACAGCGCGAGATGGGACCGATGGACGTAGTCCCAATCTCCGCCAAGTATGGGCAGAATCTGAAGCGGGTGGTTGGGTTGATGCAACGGTATGTGAGAACGGCGAGGGACGGAGAGGTGAATTGAACGAGGTGTGATTATATACCTACTACCGTGTTATATTAATTGGTCGTGTTCAATGCCCTCGCTCCACGATGACGTTTCTGCCATCATCGATTCATCCCTCACGGCGAGGGTTTGCGCCGCTCGTCGGATCCCATTTTCCCCCTCCAATACGCACTCGCATCGTGGTGATGATGTGACGCGCTAACCCCCATGCAACGTCGAGATGAACACGATCTCGTCGCCGCTCTTGAGCTCGTACCCGCCCTCCCCTTCCAACTCCCAATCCGTGTCATTGATAAGGACCAGAATGCCCGGACGACTGCCGGGGTGATGTGAGCACCCCGAACCCAAACCCAAACGCACGACGTACACGGTATCCCCATCGATGAACAACTCGGGACGTTCTTGGAGGAGATGGGTGCGGAGGTGATGTATGAGGTGGGTCACCGTCGGGGGCGTCCCGCCATCACGGTCACGATGGTGCTGGATCGGATCGTCTCCTCCGGTCTGGACGACGACGACGGGGAGAGAGACGGTGTGCCGACGTTGGTTTCCGAATAGGAGCTCGAGGCCGCCGCTAAACTCGATCGTCAGATCGATCTTGTCGGACATGGTCGTCGAAGGCGTTGACGGTGTGGGCTATAGTGGGTCATCTTACCCGTAGACGTCGTGAAGGGCTGTTGGGAACAAAACACGTCGGGCATATGGTGTAGCTGGTTATCACATCCGCTTAGCATGGAGCTGAGTGCGGGGGGTCTCCGGTTCGAGTCCGGATTTGTCCACTCTTTTTGATTTTTTATTGGATGCACAGATGCGTAAAAATCGTAGCACGCTTTCCGATCCAATGGATGACCGTTCGTCGTGAAACGGTACACAAAGACGTCCGACTCCAAAAACGTCAAGCGAACGTGCTGCCGCAACGTGACCTCCCGGACCTTGTCAACTGAGGAGGTACTCGATATCTCCATTTATGCTTAAACGTGTGCAGCAGGTCAGCCAACTGATGAAATGAAAAGGCGGTCCAACCAAGCACACGACTTGCTCCACAATCACACCTGATAACCTCATCCTGTGGTCGACGGCCGAGTCTCACCAACACACGTGCGTCCAATGTACACACGCTGTCGAATCAGGTGTTCTGATGGGAAAGGAACCAAAAAGTGGACAAATCCGGACTCGAACCGGAGACCCCCCGCACTCAGCGCCATGCTAAGCGGATGTGATAACCAGCTACACCATATGCCCGACGGAAAGCGCTCGTGCGTGGGGTTTGTTGAGCCGTCGACGACTCTCATTTGGAAATGGCGTCCGATTGTGATTCCGAAAATGAACCTGAACCTCTTGATTCAACGTGTCCAGACCCTCCGGGACCGCCTCCCTTTCATACGCACCGATAGTACTGTGGTCATCCCCTATCGTAGTACGAAAAGCGAGCACGATCATGCTGAGACGAACTATTTCATGAATGCGGAGCGCTTCTGAGGGGATGAGCGACGAGCCGCCCGAGGATCGGTAAAGAAAATTAGGAATGGAACGCAGCCTTGAGCATGACGGTGATGGTAGCAGCGGTAAGACATTGACTACCTGATTCCCAACACCAGTGGTTGTACTGGCAGATCCGTGCCACTGACGGTGTATAACTTACAACAACAGTACAATATAATAATCAAGAGCAGGAGGAGTACCGCATGTGTGTTCCACTAGTAGTTGGCCAGCACCTGCAATTTCGATTCGGCTTCCTTCCATGTTTCCAAGGGGCCGCGTGAATTTTCCACGAACTCCCATCGTCTCAGAATCTCTTGCCTCATTGTCTCCATGCCCTCCCTCTCATATGCACCAATACCGTTCTCATCCAGGTCTTCCTTCTTTCTCGTCCCGTCATAGTACCCCGGAGCATTGAATACGTACATGTTTCCAGTCGAGAACGATAGACTAGCGACCTCGTGGGCGAACGGGAGACGGATCTCTTCGTAGATGCGGAGGGCTTCTGGGATTTGAGGGAGCTTTGTCAGAGGATGGGCGATGAGTCGTCCGAGTACATAAGCATCCTAGCTTTCATTGAGTATCGATGAATCAGCGGATACATTATGGATGGAGCGCACATAGATCGCTTGACCTGCACCAGCACCAAAGTGAGGTGTCATGGCATGAGCCTAAGTGAAGCGTAAGTAAACAGAATGTGTTTCCTCATAGAAATGAGAAGATGACGTACTGCATCTCCAATGAGTGCAACCCTTTTGCGCACCCAAAATGGGAGCGGTTTCAAGACGTGCAACGCCCACTTACTCGGCTTCTCACAGAGCTACATCGTGCATTATTCAGGCCAGTCAAAATGATTCAGAGGATGAACAGACATTACCTTGATCAGTGCCCTTGCATCGGGTTCGAAAACATCGAAACGTCCAATTAGTTCACCAGAGGCTGTTTCGGATACCCAATGTCCGTCATAGTGCGTGCCCAAAAGCTTTGGGTCGCTGATGATAGCAGCAACATTGACAAGAGCGCCTTTAGAAATCGGGTAGGAAACGATGGACTGCAAACATGGCAAATACGTGAAATTTGAATAAGGAGAAAGAAGCGAAGAAGAACTACCTTTCCCTTTCCGGAATACTATAACGAGGTGAGATATTGCATCACTGATACATATGGTCCCATTGCTCACCGACGTCAGAGCTGTCAGCGATCGGTTAACTGGGGACTCCATCCTCACCGTCTCTGCCGGTATAAGGGACCGATATATCGTCATTCCTGTAAAGGTTGGTTCGATGTATTGACTGAGATCGATCTTATCGTCGCTGTTATTTTCAGATGCTGCAATCTCGAACAGCGTTTTCCGGACAGTGGAGCGAATGCCATCAGCTCCAATGAGTACATCCGCAGTCGCGGTCGTTCTGTCCGCAAATTCAAGTATGGTAGGTGACATCGAGTCCGCATCCTGTCGTTCTGGCTCCGTATAAGCGACCAGCCGCTTCTTGGAATAAACGGTACATGACGTTGGGAGGTGCTTCTCCAATATGCCTACCATGTGCTGACGATGCATAGGTATCGGAGTACCTTTCAAATAGCTAAATCCTCATGGCAAGACGAAAACCATGGATAACTCACGGTCACCAGAGTACCTTTGGTACCAGAAGTATCCCCCATCAGGCATGTCTGATCGCCTTATAGTTTGTCCTGACGAGGACACGACAACGTTCAGAATTAGATCACACAATCGAAACATATTAAGCTCACCGGACTGTCCAGCTTCAGCAATAGTAGTAAAGATTTGTTCGAACTCATGGAGGAGTCCAAGCTCTCGCAGCACTTCCTTTGTCTGCCACCATAAGGTGATCCCTACACCTGCTGTTTCGATGGAGTCGTGCGCTTCGTACAGATCAATAGGTATAGAAGGGTCGTATTTCCCGATCGTAATCGCGAGGAACAGACCGCCGATACCTCCACCACTGTGCAGAGTAATGACGATTCTGGCGCAATCAAACGTTGAACATCACCGGTCACTCACCAGATGGCAACACGGAACTTGGGTCCAGACCCATACGAAGGCTGAGAAATTGACATGATTGGTGTTATAAAAGCAAGGAAAATGAGGACACGATGGTTGACCTACTGGAATGCCAAGCGCTTTTTATGACATTCGGGGTAGGTATACATGGACCGTGACGGCGTTCCATCATTAAACCATCAATCTGTCCGATCGGAGCGCGGTTACTTGCGTGATTCCGATTACACAGTTGGTTGCAAATTCGCGCGATGATGCGACTCATTGGTTCCCTACCAGCCGGCAAAGTCGCTACCGTGACCATTTGAGACTTTTGTGATTGGTAAGTCATACCCTTACGAGGTTCATCTTTGCGATTCAACACTGCATGCACCGAGTCACGATTACTCACCAGGGTCCAGAAGTGCGGAACTTAGACGGTTGTTAATAACTTCTCCTCACGGCAGTACTGCCTGATCATAGTGTAAGTGCTTCGGCGCCAGGAGTTGAAGCGAAACAGACTACAATAGATAGGTACATGAAGTAGAGAGTGCTCACCTATGACGAGCTGTTGTTTTCGTTGTCATCGGGTGAGGGTACCGTGGGAACACATGTGCTAGCATACTATTCTGAGTAGTATTCATATAGGGTCTACGTGTACTTCGTAGTATGTTGTCTCGACTTGTACGGGCACGTTCGAATTCCCGGTCCGTCAACATTCGTTTCACCACACCTGGTCATGCCAATCCTTATTTTCTTGACCGTACTCGTTTCGTAGACCCTTGCCATCCTGCAGCGAAAAGCCTTAATTTGCGCAACTTGCCCTCGTTCAGCTGTCCACAGTTCACCATACGCGTCTTCCCGAATGCTATTCTCCAAGAACCCGTCGAGTTTGTCCCCATCAACCCCCTGCTGGCCACTGGTCTCGTCCGTTCTCATAAGAAGGCCCATACTATCAATCTGAACAGACGGCATCAGTGGTGGACGAATCTCGGCGTCTCCGAGGCCAAGCACTGGCGAAGCAAGCCAACCACCGGACCCCGCCATCGCGCGACGTGGACTACGTTTCACAAAAGGGAAGGCTACAGACAATGGGACACCGTCGACGCTATGCGCAGACACATCAAGTTCCTCGGTGCGAGGCAGGTCGCGGATGCCTACTCGGTCGCGCTCGCAAAGCGTGGCAGGCACAATGTCAGTCTGCTTTACCACACATCTAAGAAGGCGACGAGCAAGTCGTGCGTGATTCGCAGGCGGCTCCGTTCCAAGATGACCGCTGCTATTGGCCTTGTCATCGGTCGCAACGCAGACGCCGTGGACCCACCCGAGGTCGTCGATCGGCCGGTGAGTCTTGCCTTGTCTTTCGTGTTGAACGATGTGCTAACATGTGCATCAGCGATCAGGAGCATCGTATCCTTGCTTGAACTTGGTCTACCGCCCTCTTCAAGAAGGCGAGCGTCTCGTCTTGCAAGGTTAGTGCCTCCCTATCCCACTTCGTCTCGTCGGACGTCTGATCACGATCACTTAGATTGGACATATCTCGTAATACCCGACTTGGCCATCTACAAAATGCCACTTCTCAACCTCGTCCAAGCAGTCCGAAAAGCACTGTTACACTTGGGTCCTCAAATGCTGCGTTTGGAGTCGACATGGTCTACCCTACCTAAATCGCGATCACCCAACGGGCGGGTGCCTGGCCCTCGGCCGCGTTCCTCACCCTTTAGTCAGGAACGACATGATGAGGACCCATGATGTAACAACGGAGCTGTTCCTGCTATGCACCCAACGGCAGAACTTTTCTTATGCAAGCCTCGTTCAGGTTCTCGACTACGAATGCACCGGGTAACCAAGCCGACTGGCAGGAGATCAAGTTGAAGCAAACAAACTAGTCATTACCTGACGAATTGATCGGTAAGCTTGTCCGACAGCTCACACGATCGCCGTTCCCTGAGGCCCGAGACCTGAAGCTTCGAAGGATTATGTACCTCCATCACCATTAGCGACGCTATCCGGGTTGACAAGACGACATATAAGTAGATAATTTATGTGAAACGACGTATCATGACGTGGCGCTCCTTGTCCGGGAATAAATAAAAAAGATTAGCCTCGAGATACTTACGTGGTGATTAAGTAGAGTAATGACGAATTATTGAGCATCGTGATCTGGTGATCTGATGATACTGCAAAGGAAGTAGGTGCTGAGCGTTGGAGCGCTGACCGATTATCGAACATCAAATTGTTATATGATCTCTCTCAACCTCTTTGCCAGAGATGGTTTCTCCAGCAATAAACCTTCGTCACCTGTTTCCGCGAGCGTAGGTATGTTCTGGGCACCGGATAGTATTAGGATAACCAAATCCGATCACGTCAACGATGGGTCCATACCGTCTCAAAGTCCAGTTGTGAAAGGGGAAGCTGTTCAAGGGCATCAGTGCGATGTTAGGGCGGATGACGTGACTTTACCATCTTCGTTCTATACCACAGCTTGTAGCCAATAAAGAGACAACAGAATATGGGCAGATTAATGTCTATGAATGACACACGCGTACAGTCAGCTTCATTCCCATCCTGTCCAAAGAAAGAGACGTACACGTAGCGATAAACTGGGACGTGCTCCATTCCCAGAACACCGAGATGCCGTTGAAGAGGATGTAAAAGAAAACCCTGCATGCGTGGATAGCTCTATGAGATCCGCCATCGGATGGACGCCGCACACATGGCGTACCAGAAAATAGCCCACATGGCAGCATAGGGCTGCAACGGTGACCTGTAGATGCCACGCGGGACGATCCCTTGCTTTTTCAGGCCATAGTCTGTGCGAACATTCAGAAAGAAGTTGCATTCCTAGGATTGGGAGACTCACAATAACGCAGGTATGTTACGTTGAGGGTGATCCAACTCCAAGTGTGGAAACGTTAATTCTCAGTACACCGCATTCAAAGAGACCTTACCCAATGAATCCACACATGGCGGCTACACGAACAAGTGAGTATCGATCAGCTCTTGTGCATAGTTTGAACGACGCTCACATAAGTCGATGAACCAGCTGGAAGGCCGTGTCAGTGACGCTTTGCAAGGAGAAGATAAAACATACTTGAAGACCGTCCCTGAGGACGCCGACATTACCATGAACGACAAAAACGAAAATAGCCACTATTCAGAGTGAGCGATCAATCTAGCGAGTGGCACGAGTGAGACATACCGCGACGATCACTGCAACCCATGGCAGACCATTCGTAGTGCAGGTTGCGAAAACCTTAGGCGCTTTATTCTGCACCGCTATTCCATAGAGGATGCGCGAAGAACTGAAAATGAATGTGTTTGCCGCGGACAAAACGACCGTGATCAGTATGGCGTTCACAACGGATGGGAGCACTGAACGGAAAGAAAAGGTATGAGAAGTCAAGTAATTTCTGATCCGAGAGCTTCAGACCTTTGACTCCTGCCCTCTGAAACGCAATCACAAAGGGAGACTGCGCAGCGGACGTCCCTGGGCTGGAAGTGATCGTCAATAAGGTGGAAAGTCGCCAAGTGGCCAGTTACCTTAGTAAGGCTGGATCATTGGATGGAACAACCATCCCAACCACTATCACGGTGAAGATCTTGATACGAGAATGATAAAACAAGGCGGAAATGTGCAGTACATGACTCACGAAGAAAATGATCAGTCTGAAGATCACTGTCTTCATTGCCTTGATAATGTTTGTCCTAGGCTGCTTTGCCTCAGCGGCAGTGCTGTTCACGGAAAGTGTCATTGGGTCATGGTACTTGCAGCGTGGTAAAGGATATTACATCGATATCAACTCAATGCCGCTGACAGCAACTGCGGCAGGAGTAATGGCAACAAGCAAACTGAGGAATCGACCCATAGCGCCTGGTTCGAGCACTGTGCGCAACGGCGATCTTGTCGGGTCTGTGCCGTGAATGATAAGATGCAACATACCTGAAACCATCGGTCCCGGATTATTCCAGTACTATGCATAGCATTAGCAAGTCGTCGGAGAGCAACGCAAGTAACTTGCTTGGAATCCGATCCTAATTTCCTGGATGAACGAAATTCGGCTAATACGTATAGAGGCCACTCACATTTGGTGGTTAGATCCTCCTCCGAGGCTGATTACCAGCCCTCCAACAATCTTCCGCACAAATGAATATCAAAGAAGGACAATTCAAAAACAAGACTTGCCAAAGTAATCGCAAGCATAACTACACACTGTTGTCACCAACAACATCCTGGAGTTCACATAACGCTTACTTTTCAGAGACGAGAAGAAAATCTCCGCTGCGAATCGTGAACAAACAGAACACAAGGTTTTGATATAACCCACAGTTTCCAAACCATCTGGTGGATGGTGAGAATATTGCTACAACAAGAAAACGAAACTCGAAACTGACCGGACACCAAACAAGTTGAGAACAAGCAATGCAACGATGATCGCAGTGAGATAGATCGGAATGTGCAGCGGCTGATTCATGCATGAAGCATATGACTAGTTTGTCCATGCAGATCACTCACGTCAAGATCCCAGAACGTGACCATTGAAGCGAAGGCAGT
This sequence comes from Chiua virens, assembly GCA_019787685.1. Taxonomy (NCBI): domain Eukaryota; kingdom Fungi; phylum Basidiomycota; class Agaricomycetes; order Boletales; family Boletaceae; genus Chiua; species Chiua virens. The sequence continues at coordinate 100,230 of JAHNUO010000038.1, forward strand.
GAGCTCGGTGGGTATGGCAATTCCAGCATACTGGAGTTGTGTTTAGCGGAGCAGAAAATGAAATGGATGTGACGCACGTAAAAATAGTTCTGGGGAGAATACAACGTAAATAAAAGTAAGGATCAAACCATACCAGACACGAACCCATGCGAGCTGTTATGGAACCATCAGCTAGAACGTCACATACACAAATATCCACTCACCGCAAAACCAAGGGAAGGATCTAGCCATCTTGCAACTCCATATGTATCCCTTAGTGCTGCGCATAACCTTGTGGATCCGACATACCGTAGAGCAAAATAGATCCCGATATAGGCGCAAAGGCAGTCATCTCCCCCACGGATAAAATCGTCCTAGATAAACGCGTTGAACAAGAAATATCTAGAAGGAAAGATAACGTACGCATATGCGACGGTGCACACATGAATGAAAACGAGGAGCGAGCCCAAAGGACCACAGAGCGCAAGTACCTGTCCGACACCAAAGAAGAGACCTGTGCCGATAGTCCCAGCGAGCTTGTGATCCGCTTAGTTTAGGCTTTGACGCCGGCACGAAAATAAACCTACTGCAATCCTGTGATAAAGTTAGCGCAATAGACAACGACACCTTTAACGACCAATTACATTTGGATATGTTGCCGTCCAAGTCTGCGTTGTACATGGTCCAGACCTTTGTCATACAAAAAGTCACCAGCCTGAGGAGCAACTGGACCTCGGGACGGTTTTTTGTGACTGTGACCAGAAAATTCAAAAGAATTCATCGTGATCGCGATCTAACTTGAACAACTGTTATTGATAGGGAGGGCAAATGGTCCCGGGCGAGTTTTAAGTGAAACCCAATCATCGATATAAAAAAAGCTGTGACGGTCCTTCCCGTAGTCCGCAGACTGGGGCAGTGAGTATGGGCAGTAAATTATCGGTATATGTCAACCTCCGAGTCGGAAAGCAAAGAGGAGAACGGTGAACCTGTCGGTGGCGCATGCTACTGTGAACGTGCATGATTCACATCAATCCTAGCACGAAAAGTCGTGTATAAATAGTAAGCGGTATGTCATCGGACAGAGCGACCACGCGTGCTAAGTGCTTCAAGTTGCCCGTAGCCGCTTGGACAAAATAGCTGTTTAGCCAAAGTGGGGTGGCAGTGCCACACGGGCGGCAACTTCCGCAGCTGATAATAAAAAATGCATTAACCAAACACACTGGAATTTTGCTTTCATTCACAATGACCTCAATTCCAACGGTGAGTCCATCATTCTGAATTTTGTCATTATCAATGCCGTCGCAAACGTTTGATGAACAAAATATCACATTCAAGCTCAACAGTCTTATGAACGTCACGTTCAACTGCTGACTTACACTTCTGCAATTCTGACTCTTTTCTTTGCTTTCGTTGTCAAACCACATCATGTATTGACTCTGGTCTCGCAGCTCGTCGCTGTGGTGCTCCAAACCCCCAAAAAATCGGCGCGATTTATTAGTCATCTGCGCGCGAATTAGTGGTCGACAACGCGCGATGCAGTAGTTCTGTGCGCGATATATAGCAACAAGTCATGTTCTACATGTATTATTCAGTACTGTACTGCGGGCAAAAATATAGTATCCCTGAGTAGTTGGAAATCGAGCTGGCTGGAGAAAGATGAGTGGTGTGAAGGCGACCGTGACCAAAAAGTGGGCCTAGCCCTGTGAAGAGCATAGGCCTGGGTTATGAAGTGGGGAAGCTTCATGGTGGAATTGGAGGAAGAGGGGGGATACTCCGGACAGGCAGTCAGTGTCAAGGTTCGGCTTTGTTGAAAGTGGGGGATTGGGTTCGTGGAGAACCGGGTTGATGCGCACCATGGCAATAGGTAACCTTAGGCAACTGCACGGGTGTACCCCCGGGTGTCCCGGTGCGTACCCGTACCCGTACCCGCGACGGGTGCAGACCCCTGGAATCGGGTGCGGGTGCGGGTGTGGGTGCGGGTGCGGGAGTGGAGAGAGCAGGTGAAGTGGGGACGAGGCAAACGACCAACGAAATGACATGCCGCGATCGTTCTCATCTCGTCGTGTCATGTCGTCGTCGTCACGGCGTACGAGCCGTTATCATTGTCGCGGCAAGTTGGAACTTGGCAGTGGCGTGGGCCCAGGGTGAACTTGAACCAACATGCAAAGAAGACAAATACGACGCAACGACGATGCGACAATGTGTCGCATCGTCGTCGCGTCGTATCAGCGTCTCGGCGTTCTCATTGCGTCGTCGTCGGGTTGTCGTCGGGTGAGATTGTTGGCGTGGAAGAGGCAAGGAGGAGAGGGAAAGGGAAAGGAAGAGGAGAAAAGGAGGGTGGGAGGGGTGTCACTGTCGTCATCGTGGCTCGTCGTGTCGTCCGTCATGTCCGGGGTGAGAGGGAGAGGCCGACGTGGCATGTCGCGTCGCGTCGTTGTGTTGCATCGCGTCGTGCAGCTCGTGCCACGGTCGTCGTGTCGTCCGTAGGCTGTCCAGAAGTAGCATGTCGATGCCGACCTCACCTTGCAGAACCTTTGACCGGATAGCTTCGGGATAGCATAGTGTAGCTTGAAGAACGGTCCCTGAAGTCCGCAAGCACGGAGAACCTCGTGGATGAAGTCTTCCTTTGGGGCGACATCCTGCCGCTGAAGTTGCTGTTGAATAGGCAGTAGACGATTTTTCTAAAACACATCCGGCTCTCAAAGATTCACGCACAAGAACTACTGCATCGCGCGTTGTCGACCACTAATTCGCGCCGATTTTTTTGGGGTTTGGAGCACCATAGTTAAGAGCCCGGTATAATACCGAGGAATACAGATAGATATATAAAGGCTACAAGGCAGTTCCACGTTCAAAGCTGGCCCGAATCTCAGCAGTGTATTTGTCGTAATATCTTGCAATCTAAGACGAGTATGATTAGGTCTGGTCAACTGGCAAAGAGAGAATGACTACACCTTTTTGTTGAATACCCGATTCCGTTCGTTGATGTATGTAATATCGCCTTCGTCTTCGTTCAGTCTCTTGCGAGAGAATTTGGCCTTCTTGTCAATGCTGCAGGAAGTAAAATGAGCGTTTATCAAGGTGGTATAAGCGTTCACCCACTCTCGGTTGATTTTACCAACCACTCGGTCAATCGCGTCTTCAGTCGGCTTGTTATCCGCATAGAGTAACGTGTTGGCGTCTCTGTAGAAGTTGTCCGCAGCTATACGTTGTTCGGTTGTTGGGACCATCTGCCACCATGACTATCAGCTCAAATTACAATTTAAATGTTGAAAGGCGACCTACCTGGCTCCCTGCAAGGTCCAACGAAAGTAGCGCAGATGATCCACCCGACGGCGTTGAGCTCCCGGACGTCGACAGGGTCCCAGCTGCTAAACCCAACGCTTGCTCTTTTTGCCGATTATAAGCCTCCAAGTCCGGTTTGAGTAGGTCCAGGTCCTTCTTGTACCGTCTCCGTGCAGCATGTGCGTCATCTTGAATCACAAATTAGTCCGCATGAATACGATAACGTCAAAGACATACCATGAAACTCGTAGTCTGCCCTCCGAGCTTTCCGCGCCAACTTCTTCTCCCAATTCTCGTTATCCTCTATCGTCCACTCCCAGTTCTTTGAGCGTTCGACATCCTCCCCATTTGCTTCAGCCTCTGCTTGTGTCCGCAACATCTCTGCCAATTTTTTTTGTCGTTCAAGCCGAGCGGCGTCGCGAGCTGTGACTTTGGCCTTTGAAGACTCTTCAATGAGCGACTGCCTATTTTCTCTGGCAGACGATCGCTAGAGAAAGAAATGACGATGAGTGCCATGACGAGGTGACCAGGTCAAGCCAGGCTACTGACCATCCTAGCGCGGAGTTGCTCCAACTTCGCTTTGCGTTCCCCCATGGTCACATTCTCCGCTGAACTCTCGTCACGACTCTCGGGAAGTGAAAACTCTTGTGGTTCGGATTCCTCAAAAATTGCGACTTTTGTGTCATCTTCAGCTTGTGATGTTGAAGTCGAAGGTAGCTGTTGTGTAGGCATTGCTCAAGTCAAGTCGACGTCGTGAAAGTCCAGGGCTTTGTATTTTGTTACGTAATCATGATCAGTCGCAACCTACGACATAGAAATCCAGAGTACATAGGGAAATACAACGGGCATGTCGATTCCTCCAAAATGGCATCATTCCATTGAAATAACAAACAAGTTACGAGGTAAACGAAGATACGAGACTCGATTAACTCGATCAGCTCCCCGTCCCGGTGGACCGGCCTTCTTTCTTCGTCCAAGCCCTGTCGTTGGGCCTGGTATCTACTGACCTCGAACTACTGGACGTTGGACAAAGAACTTTCCCTCTAGTTTTTTTCCCGACGTCCAGCAGTTCTTCTAGATATGCCGACTTGCAATTGTCGACGACGATGCGGAGGCACGTTGACCCAAGTTTCCCATTCGACATATCGCACCCACAAAAAGCATCGCGATAACGATGCCAAAGCCGATAGAGCGCTCGCTACGGGGGATTACGAAGACCTTATCCTTGCCTCCAGCCAGCCGAGCGCACGGCAACGACAGCCAACCTCAGAACCACCCGTGGTTTCGCGTCTCGAGAACCTGCACACCTCCGGGATCGATACAACTAATTCTCCCCAGCGAGAGGTAAGTTTCTCTGTCGATATTTTGTCTCTGTGTATCTATTTACAGGCCCAGCGTTCTCTGCGAGCCACTGTCGAAGATGCAGACAGTGATAATGAGTTCGCAGACCCCAGTCCTGCTCCAAATCCACGAGCTTCGACACCCCTCAATTCCCCCCCTCACAGATGGTCCCTGATGCCTTCCCCCAATCCTGGCTTTCGCCCAAACTCCCCTCCACACTCTTTGCATTCCCTCCCTGATGAGCCCGAATCCGAGTATGAGGATAACCCACTGCCAGACTCAGATCAGAATCCACCACCACCTCTTGACGCCGATGATGAAGTACTTCTCAACGAGATCTAGAACAACATCAAGCTTGCCGATCTGCGTACATCCCTTGCATTCACCCTCGGGCTGCAAACAGCCTCACTCGATGATCCCAATAGTGGACTCTCGAAAGAGGCCGTTGATCGTTTGCGCCGCCCAATTCAACATACACTAAACCTTGACAGAGATCCCCTTCTCCGACTCGCAATTCACCTCTACCTCGAACTCAAGAACGCAGATGAAGACTACCTCAAAGTATATGCTGCATTGCAACAATCCAATCCGATTCTCGAGCTCCCAGGCATCTCGCATCAAGAATATCGCAACGGAACTGAGTGGAATCGAGGATATGACCATCGACATATGTCCTCGCAAGTGTATTGCATTCACAGGACCCTTTGCTCGTTCCACTGAGTGTCCTGAATGCGGGGAAACGCGCTATGAGGAAAATAACAAAGCTCGTCAGAAGTTCACATCGTTTCCGATTGGCCCTCAGTTGCAAGCGATGTATCAACACCCTGACAGCGCCGCTTCGATGCAATATCGCAATCAACGTACCCAAGAAATATTCGATCACCTCGATCGCTCGCAAGGCTTTCAAGACGACTGGCGTGACTTTATCGACGGCCAGGAATACATCTGTGCAGTCGCCGGTGGAAAGATCAAGGACACGGATGTTGTTCTTATGCTTTCGATCGATGGTGCACAGCTCTTTCGGGACAAGCAATCCGACTGCTGGATGGGAATATGGGTTATATTTGACAGGTCCCCGGAGACGAACCACGTCCTCCCTGCCTTCATAGTCAAAACCTGAGGCCTGAGTACTTGAATGCTAAAGTGTTAAGGCATTGCCAGCGACTGTAAGACGTGCAACGGTTTATAATGCAACCTCGACAAAGAATAATGTTGTACACATCAAAGGAAAAGAACAGAACCACTGTCGCCGTAGATAGGATCTTTCGCAAACCAACCCAAATCTTTGATTTTGCTTATCTTGTCTTCCTCATCTGGCCGTCCATAACACATATCCCAGCTTTTTCCTATCGGATAACCACCCACTACTAGGAAGTCGCCATCTAGATCTTCCAACAACCTATGTGCGAGGCCGGCTGGCAAGATCATGGCATCCCCCTTTTTAACTTCTATGATAACCCTCTCCGGATTATCTTCCCCGCCAAAACAGAGATTTGCGCGACCTTCAGCGACACACATGACCTCGTGTGAGGTGCTATGGAAATGACAGATGGTAGACATGGTAGAGCGCCAATTCGGAACGACGACACCAACAGATTGAAAATGCGATTCGATGGCAGATGCAGTGGTAGACTCTGGGAAACAGGCATGGTAGACGAGCAGGGGGTAGTTTTGGATGGAACTATTTGGGATGTAGTTGAACTTTGGGATATAGTGCTTGGTCACTTGCAAAGAGCTCAGAGGCGTCACGGCCATCATGCCAGTGGTCGAACAAGATGATCTGCTGGGAAATGACCCTGCTGGAAGCCAGCATCGGACAGAGATCGGCGCGGAGTTGGAATGAAGATGGGAGCAATACAATGTGTAGATAGTGAGCAGGATGGGATGTATTTAACTCACAGACGGTGGTGTGCACATCACCAGACCACTGTCGCCATAGATGGGGTCTTTGGTGAACCAACCCAAATCCTCGATTCTGCTAATTTTATCCTCCTCGTCTTGCCTTCCGTAGCACATATCCCAACTATTTCCTGATAACTGCCCACCATCTGAAAATTTCCGTCTATGTCTTGTAGCAATCTGTGTGCGACACCGGTCGCCTAGATAATAATATCCCCCTTTCCAACTTCGGCGACGATCCTCCCGGGATTGTCCTCTCCTGCAAAGCACAAATTTGCACGGCCTGTGGCGATGCAGAGCACCTCATGGGTTGTGCTATGGAGTGCGCAATTACGACGCCGACAGACTGAAGATGCTGATTCGAAGTGACGTCATTGGACAAAGAGCCGACGGGTACGACTCGGAGCCTCCTTCCGGAATAACCCGATCATGTAATAAATGACTCTTATGTGTTTTATCTCTTTTTCTTTGCATTTCTTCATGAGTCTCTTGCGACACACTGTCCGATCTACGTACTATCACCCTGCTCGTGTCGCATCTAATGCGCGGATATTTAGCTCTTCTGCTTCATGGAGCAAACAACGTCTCGTCGTTCTAGGCTCAGGTTGGGGCGGGTACGAGGTGCTTCGCGGTGTAGATAAGAAACGGTGGGGTTCGTCCTTCTCACGTCGATCCACTCGTCTTCGTGCTCGGGCGCTCACATCCGGTCCGATCAAGATGTCACCATCGTTTCACCAACCAATGCTTTCAATTTCACACCATTGTTGGCGAGCTGTGCTGTCGGAACACTCGAGTTTCGTTGCGCAGTCGAATCTGTGAGTATCTCGATGTTCCGTATCTGCATCCGCATAGTTGATCCTGCTATCTTTCCTTGTCAGGTTAGAAGGTACTCTCCCAAAGTGGTATGCATTGCGTTTCACCGTTTATTCACAAAAATAACATTGTTTCTCTCACTCGCTTAGACCGCTTACCAGGCTTGGTGTGATGCCATAGGCGAGTCGTCATCTGTGCTTCTTAGGCGTGTCAATTAACTTCTATCTAGACTTTAAGCAGAAAGTCTTGACATGCGTGCGTACGCATTCGTGCTTCATAAACGGTTCATCGCCCACTACATTTTTAGATGCCGGCGACCCATTTACCGTCTGAGAAATATTCCGCCCCGCCGGTTCAAGGTACACAGTCTGAAACGCAATTTCCGGGAACAGGAACACCCTTCACAGTGCGTTACGACAAACTCGTGATCGCTGTCGGTGCATATGCCCAAAGCAAGTCGTTTATCTTCACTTTGTAGCCGTGTCTTATTCTCACCATAGCTTTCAATGTTCCGGGAGTCAAGGAGTATGCCCACTTTCTCAAAGACGTTCGTGACGCACGCGCGATAAGAACGCGCATCCTGGATTGTCAGTGTTTGTGTGTTACGTCCATGCAGCGTTCCACATTTCCGCATAGGTTTTGAACAGGCAAATCAACCTGTCCTCTCGGACATCCAACGGCGGAATCTCCTCAACTTTTGCATCGTGGGCGAGTAACGATTCATTACCTCAGCTTGACAAGGGCTTCTGAAACGTGCCCGACGGGTTGTTCCAGGCGGCGGCCCTACCGGTGTTGAATTCGCAGCTGAGCTACACGATCTCCTTCACACTGAAATAGAACGGCACTACCCTTCACTCGCTCGGCTTGCTAGGATTACGCTGTACGACGTGGCACCTAGCATCCTGGGAAGCTTCGATAGATCGCTTTCCATGTGAGTTGCATGTTGTTTTTGTGGTCGATTAATCCCGAGTTTCGTGTGATAGCTGGGCCGAGGAGAAATTCCGCAGAGATGGAATTAGCCTCAAGACCAGACACCACGTCGAACGTGTCGAAAAGGTGAAAATGGTTCTCTACATATATAGGCGTTTCTGCTCACGCAGTTGCTAAGGATAAGATGTTTGTGAAAGAGCAGGGAGAAGGTTTCGTGATAACCCCTATTGATAATCCTGTAAAGCTCACAAGGTTCCGCAGTTCCATTTGGGCTCCTTGTCTGGAGTACGGGGCTAGCACCTAACCCCCTGATTCAATCCATCGATTACATCGAGAAGCACGAGAGATCGCAAAGGTACGGGTGTCAGGTTATGTCTCCGGCTTGTTCCAGACTGACCTCGTACGCGGGAAGCCTCCTTACCAATGAGCATTTGAACGTCATCACGAAAGACGGTCGCATCGATCCGGATGTATGGGCTATTGGGGATGCTGCGATCATTAAGACGGCAGTGCTTCCAGCGACAGCGCAAGGTCGGCACCTCTCCTAATCACGCGCCCATGGGTTGTGGGTTAGTGCGGACTCTTACTGATACTCACATGACTGCAGTTGCCAATCAAAAGGCCAAATACATGGTGAATAAGCTGAACAGCATTGTTAAGGAACGTGAGCATACGAAACCATTCAAATTCCATGATCTCGGCAGTCTGGCGTATCTTGGAGACTGGTGCGTGGCCATCGGGTCACAAGGACACCCTTTGATCAGAACCCTGTTGGTAATCGTACAGGAAGGCCATTTATGATCGCTCCACAGCCGAGACTGGTTTCAAAGCGAAGGAGTCAGGTCGGCTAGCGTGGCTCCTATGGCGTTCCGCCTATTTCACCATGACGCTTAGCATCCGAAACAAGTACGTGTCTAATAGATATGGATATCTCCGAAAGGTCGTTCATTAAACCGTTTTAACGCGTCTACAGGATCCTAGTCCCTACATACTGGTGAGTCGTTCTCATGGCCCCACATGTTCGGATCTCATTCCTATCTCTGCGCCCCTGTACAGGTTCTTGAACTGTGCGTATCTGCATTTGTTCGCCATGCGCGGCGTGATCGTGACTTGATCTCACGTTACTGATAGGGATCTTTGGCCGAGACCTGACTCGTTTCTAACTTGCAATACCTCTCGATGACACATCATGCCTTATGGACTACTTCCAAGGGTCCAACCGTGACATTCGGACCGAACAACGCCAGAACAACCATAAACCCGCTAATGCGCATACATAATGCTAACGCCACATCACCGCTCACGCATATACTGAGGGATACAGTCCTTTGATACTTAGAAATATAACGTCCGAGTAGCCATTTCGAGTTACAGGTAATGGTAATGTGATCCATATCATACTAGCACAATTATAGACGTGGGGTATCCGTATGCATGAATCCAAAAAACAGAGTAGAAACCAGATCAAAACACGTTGCGAGTCAAAAGGACGAGTTAAACAGCATTTGATAGCGATAACGAGCATGTCAGAGAATCAACACCTTGCGACGGATCTTGCGCTTCTTTTCCGGAGGCGGGCTGGGCGACGACAGTACAGGGCACGCTGTCCGCACACGAACATGAGCCGATGTCGAGCATTACATCAGAGACCACTTACACGACGTCGACGACTCCGAACCAGGCGCCTCTCCCGTCGAGGAAGCCCCGATCCCGTACCCTTGCAAATCCGCAATCAACGCGCCCCACGCAGGCTCAATGTTCTTGGACGACTCAATCATGCCCCGCGCGCCCACACCAACGTGCGAGACGTGCACAAACGAGTGCGGTGCCGGGCTCGAGATCAAGCTGCTAATATTGGGCCGGAGCGAGGACGGTTTCAGGCTCGGTTTGAATCGTATCGTGGACGACTTGGGTTTGGTGGGCGTCGGTTTCGGGTTGGGTTTGGTCGTGCTGGGTTGGACGGTCGTGTCGGTGTCGGTGTTGGTGTGGGTGCTGGGTAATGAGAGCACTTGGGGAGGTGCCGGCACCGACGGCGTCTTGGTCATTTCCCTTTCCCTCTTGACAGAATTGGAGCGGAAGGGTCGGAAGATGGCTGATGGGGAAGGGGCGAGACGGTCAGTCGAAATCACATCATCGCACACGAGGCGAAGCGCGAAGGGACGACAACACGTACAGTGACGTCGGGTCCGGTCGACAACCTTTTTGTAAAACACGGCCGCTTCCCCGTCGTCGTCGAAACAGAACCCAAACATTCTCGTCTGCCAGCGTGCGTATTCAGTCCCAAGTCCACGACCATCCCCGTCGCTGGCATCGCAATGAGACCCACATACCGTTCCAGAGAAGAAGTGGAAAAATGGTTTGTCCTTGTTGTATTCGAACACCTCGGGGACAGAAAACATCCACACGACTCTGTCCGTTTTGATGTCCACCAACCTAAACCAATAGTTTTCCTTGAGCCGGAGTCCGTGTGTGGTGATACCGCGGTCTGGTGGAGGCGGGGGCACACCAGGAGGGAGGCCCTGGCGATCACGTCCAAAGACGAGGATGCCCCGGAGGTTCGAGTACGTCCAGTTCAAGTGTGCGTTGATGAACGGCGCATAATAGACTCGGACCGCAGCAGTGGCGATCACTTTTTGCGTGCTGGGCTCGAGAACGGATGAGAGGTAAGGGTGGCGCTGCTTATCTTCTGCAGTGAAGAACGCGGTTGCGGGGTTGTGCATCAGCGAGAGAATGTGAGAGTGAGAGATATGGTGATAGTTGGACAAACGAAGGAGTGATGGATATATGTTAAGAGGAAGAGATCATACGGGAAGACGAATGATGAGGAGGTTATATAGCGACTGATTTGCGGGTGGGTGAGTGCAGTGAACCTATGTGGGTGGAAGAGAGCGGCATCGTGGTCGCCTCATGGTCATATTGGACTGTGGCGCGAAACCGCCCCGAAATGGATGGGTGCCAAGGTATGGGTAAGGGCACGCAGCAGATGTTGATTCGTGTTCATAGCCTGACTCGGACCACGGACCCCTTTCAGCGGGCCAACTTCACAGGGAAAACTCCCAACAAAATTCTGAGCGCCCGGAGGCGGAAGGCATCTATTGGTATCTCCACAGCCCCGAGAAGTCATCCTGAGAAATCGAGATAGATCTCTGGATGAAGGGAGTCGTGAGGATTGTGACATAAAACTGACCCCGGATTGGGGCGTACTTTCCATGCTTGGATGCCGACCGACCGTTGCTATGATGGGCCACGATGCCAGTCCAAAATCGCGCACTTGGCCCAACGATACGTAATGCGTCTTCAACACGTGCAGCTCCGGAAGTGAACTTGATCGCGGCCGCTACAACATCAGACGTTTCCCAGTTCGCTCACTCATCCCAATTCTGAGTTCATTCCTGCCCGGTCTGTTCCGAATTCCATCAAGATGGGTTACCTGAGCGGGGGGGGTTAGTAAACGGAGATCCAGTTCAGAATTCATATCGTTGCCAATGACAACAGAGAACGTACCTGTACCCAACTAGGGTTTTGTGCCATTCTGAGATGACCCTCCCATTGAAGCCAATACCGCGGCAAACGGCCAGTCGGCCACTCTACGATGCGAATCCCCGATCTGGTGGCTTAATCGCCGTCAAGCATGGTCAATAAAATTTTGTCCGTCAATTCCGCGAACGACACACAACGAGTTTGAGGCTCTGACAAGCCACGGCTACAACACAAGCCAAAGCAGGCGCGAATCTGGTCTGGGCCTGACCGTTGGATTTCATGGGCCGTGGACGTCTCATTCATACTCAGTTGGCCGCTAGGTACTGATGCAGCAGACCTGATCCACATGAATGATGAAACACGCCTTTCAATCACGAAGATACTCAGACGGCACAACTATCAAAAGCTCGTGACGCTTTTTGCGCATATTAAATGGACTAGAAAAGTTTCGCTCGCACCTCAGTGATGTGGGCAAGATTGATTCGGGCACAGACCTGACCGTTTCCTGCCAGAAATTGCGCAGCGTCCTTGTTCTCGCTATTGACCATAACGATCCGCTCCCATCACCGCGATACAATGTATTTGGATGATGCCTGAAATAGCTAACGGCATTCCGGCACTCTATAGTGAAGGTATCCGCGAACTTGCTAGACCCGCCCGCGACTTCTTTACACAGCCCAGGTCAAGTGAAGAAGACGGACGACAGCCCCTCACCGCGTTACCCATAGGGGTAGAACCGACGCCACTTCAGCGCACTGGGGAATCCCACTGAGCGGGAGAGGGATCAAAAAACGCTTCTACCTTGATGAATTGAATTACATCAGAAAAGCGGCCTTGGAATGTTCATCCATAAACACCAAACGGGCTCCCTTGAGTATGCGAATCTTGCGATCGATGGCTCCTGATCGGCCTGGGACCTGCCCATTAACGGCCTCGTATCGATACGCATCCAGGACGTTGCGCAGAAATAAGGAGTATGGTACGTCGTGGTAAACCTTGATATAATCTATACCTTCTAGGTGGGCTCTGCAAATGTCTGTCGCAAAGTCATCCCCCGTGGTATGAGCTGACGAATGCTGGGTGTAATAGGATGGCCGGTTGCTTTCCCAAACGGGCTCTGACATTGTCAAGAAGGCATCCGCAGGTGCAGCATGGAAAGACAGCGACAGCGGCCCCAGATGCTTTGCCTGCTGGATAGATCCGAGAAAGATCCAGAGATGCTGTAAAGAGTCGGGTGTCCATATTATCGTAGACGGCTGAGATACAGGCACAGGGAGGCATGGAGTCGGGGAGCGCGAGGCGAGCTGAGTTTCCACAGAAATGACGGCCTTGGAGGCACCATCCCACGGCAAGCTGCCACGCACAGGAATAAGCCACGCAGCCCTCCTATATCTGCCACTCAATAACTCGTTTATTGCGGCCATGTCATACGGCGCGACCGGCAACGGCAGTGTCTTTGAGAAGGGTGGAATTTTATCGCTATCCACCGGTTGAAATTCGGCTGCGGGAGCTGGCATGAAATGTGGCTAAACGATTTTGAGTCACGCTGACCCGACTCCGGTGCGATAGACTGACTGACACACCTGGGGTACCAAATGGAGGATACTGCATGTTTCCAGTCGAAGGCGCTCGTCTGGTTCGATCACGCTCGAGACACTACTCCGTATGCGCTTTCCTTGGCGAGCCAGGTGAACGACCCTAGTTCGAGTATGCATCCAGGGTTGGAAATCAGTACTTTCAAACTCTTGAAGATCGCACAGCCGAGAACGATCAGGGTCGTCCGCCTGAGATGGTTGGCCCCATTCTGGAATGCTTTTAGTCCCTATTTCTGTTGTCAAAGGGGGCGGAACTATGTGATATTGGTAAAGTCTTTGGCGATGGAGCGCTACCTCCATTTCAGTGTACGGCGCGGAATCAGTCGGACATGATACGTACTAAACAAGGATGGGTCGACAGTCGATTGTGGTGTCACCCAGTGAGTGTGACCTGAGCAGGCAAAGGCCAGGTCGCGTCCTCGTTCCAACTGTAGGGTAGACCTGGAAGTTGAAGCATCCCTGAGCGCGACAAAGTCGTGAACCGTTATCTTGTAGCTCATGTCCACCAAAACTTTGAGCTTGGGGACACAATGGAATCATTTGGACCTTGAATGTCAGAACGAGACGCACAACGAGCAGCTGATGGGCCTAGTTTGGATTACACCCCCATTTGGGGGGTTATTCTAGTTATCATTCCTACTGGAAGAATAAAGCGTCCACTCCCATGACTCACCGCGACATTGTCATTATTGGTGGCGGAATAATAGGTTGCACTACCGCTTATTTTCTCACCAGACATCCCTCGTATTCTTCCTCGACTACCAGAATTACTGTCCTAGAGGCATCAGCTCATGGTGTCGCCCAGGGTGCTTCTGGAAAGGCCGGTGGACTCGTCGCCAAGTGGGCATATCCGCGTCAACTTGTCGACATTTCTTTCTCCGAACATGTCAGGCTGGCAAACGAACACAACGGCAAGGAAAGGTGGGGCTGGCGGTTCGTTAACTGCGGGAACTGGGAAGGGCGGGGCGATGACCTGAAACGCTCCTTTGGAAGTGGCGTCGGAGCGGGTGGAAGACGGAAGAGCTTGGAAAAGAAATGCGGACTCGACGGCTCTCCTGAGATCTCCTCGCCAAGGCCTCCATCAGGCCATCCCGAAGACCTGAACTGGGTCAACCAGGACCTCACCGAGTCTTACAGCCCCATGTCCGCGCCTGATGGTACTGCTCAGGTGCATCCATATCTCTTTACCACCAGTATGATGGACCTTGCTATGGAAGTGGGGGCTACGCTACTGAAAGGGCGCGCAACCGCGATTGAACAAGAGAGCGGCCGTGCCACTGGTGTTCGCTACAAGGACTCGAGTGATGACGCTTCAAAGGTCATACCCGCTACCCACGTCATATTGTCTGCTGGGGCGTGGTCGCCATCGATCATACCCACTTTGCCCATCTCCGCAACTCGTGCTCACAGCGTCACTGTTCGTCCTAGCCCGGACGTGTCGATAGCACCTTACGTTCTCTTTACTGAAATAGCTCTCCCGGGAGGACGAGTGGTGACCCCTGAAATTTACGCCCGGCCAGGTAATGAAATTTATGCTTGTGGACCGGGGGACGACTCACTGCTTCCTGCAAACGTGGATGATGTTCAAGTGGATCGAGCTGCTTGTCTAAGCGTTTGGGAACATGTTGCAAGCATCTCCCCAGAATTCAAAGAAGCGACAGTGGAGAAGCGTCAGGCATGTTTTCTGCCCGTGGTTAGTGGTAGTGATGGAGGGCCCATTATCGGCGAAGCACGTGATAACATCGCAAAGGGGGTGTACATTGCGACTGGACACACTTGCTGGGTCAGTCACACGTGGCTGATAGACTCGCTATGCTAACAGGATGACAGGGCATATGCAACGCACCGGGGACTGCAAAGGTGATCACTGAGTTGATCATGGATGGGAAGATTAGGTCAGAGAATATCAGAAGTTTGGAGCCTTCACGTTTTTTTGTGAAAGTGTAATTATGACTTGTCAGCGTGTTCCGCCGACGGTGGGTTCTGGCATGAGAATCCTTTTAATAGTGTGCATCGGGGTGAGAGCCTTGTGCAGGTAACCAGGCCAATGGCGCGTTCCGGCGGTGACTCAACAACACCCGAACCTCCGATTCGCCTGAACACTGAGACCGTGACGTTTGTCAGAGCAAATGACCGGTTCCGCACAACCAGCACGAAGCGGGTCCGACTCGGCGCTGTTCAAGTTGTCGACTTGAAGGGTGAGTTCATGCCTACAAAGTAGTAGCCTGAGATCGTCAAGGGATGAATCGATGACTTGATTGTTCCTGAATCCCAGATCTTGCCGCGACACCACTAACTTAGTATGTATTAGTGCGGCTCACTCCCTCGGGGCGTCGTAAGGGCGAGATAAAGTCCCACTGCCGACTTCTCGGTCCTCCAGTGTTCTTCAGCTGGTTCCCAATACAATCCCTGTGCGGTTCAGTTCACGTTGCAACTCCCGCCAGGGCTACTGTAACGTCTGACCGCCTCGTGGCTGTCACAGCATCATCGTCGCTGTCAATCCTAAAAAGGTTCCGTCAAAAACCTTCAAACCTCACACACTCTTTTCCCCTCTCCCTCGTTCCTTCATGGTCACGCTCGTGTCGTTCGCCGTCTAGACACACTCACGGTGCCCCACGCATCCCTCTCGCGATCATTCATACCAACTGCGTACGCTCACTCTTCACGATCGGTAAGTTATTCGCCACTTCCGTCATTCCCCGTCCCCTTCCACTTTGTGATAAATTCATATTCCGGAATACGGACGTTGATCTCGGAGGAGCTCGCTGGTTGACGACCATTTTTCTAGTTTCAGATAGCGCTATAATTTAGCATTTACACGTCGCTCCCTAAACTTCGGACCCCATGCTCTCAGGCTCATCACCAGCGATGATACACTCTCGTTTACTCCCTATACGGCGTCTGGTACTCACACAAGACGATCATCTCGAGTAAGTATTTTACTTAACCCTGCATCCTCTGTTGTTGACACGCGAAAGGCTTCTTTGTCGTCGGATGAATGTGGGGAAGACGATGCTCCCACCAGGTGCTGCCATCCCCTCCACCATCGATCTGCCCGTCCTTAAGGATGCTCATTCCTACATTCCATCGCACGTCTTGGCTGTCTTTGATATTCCGCAGAGCGATTGGGAGCCCTCCTACTCTCCTATCTTAGTTCCCATCCACGCCGGCTTGCATGCGCGGGACTTTCGCACGAGGATCATTCCACAGAACGCGACCGGAACGCGACCCACGATCTCCCGTATCTCGTCGCAGTCTGGCGGCCATTTCGTCACCCTTCCCGTCGTTCCCCTCCACGTCCCCCACGCCCCTTCAATTCCGTTGCTCTTTCTCTTCGCCCTCGGCCTCGAATCGCGTTCACAACTTCTGTGTTGTCGCCTTCTCCCAACGGAGGTGATCAGTGAATTTCCCGCTCTTCCTACTATGGCGCAGTTGATGGGAAATGTGTGCAGCGATCGGCAGCTCACCGACTACATCGTATTCAATCAGGGTCTGTGGAAAAACATTCTGCATCTCGGTCCTCGCGATGCAGGGTTCGTGGGCATCGCGAGGACAGCGTGGAATGTCACTGTAGAGGCTCGGCGTAATCGACAACGCGCAGCTGCCGCAGGGGTCTCGACAAACGTCGGAAACCCACGGCATGCCAGTGCAAGTCCCGTCCCGAACACATGACGTTATTGACCAACACCTCGCTTCAGAATACTAGCGCGAACTTGGTTCGAATCGTAACAACTCATTCACGCACTTTTTCATTACACCTAAAATGGCATTCATACGACACCCTGAATCCCCATTCCGGACGAGGATCATGACTGGACTTTTTTTTTCTCCCCTACTTACCGTGTTATGGTCACACAGTTACGGTATCATTTACCATAGGATCGAATATTGTGTTCTGCTAATCGCTCGTTCGTTTTTCATCCCGCTTGACTTTCAATTTCTTTTCGCCTGCCTTTCCTTTGTCCTTTGCGCACGGGCTAAATTTATTGGTAGTGAATACGCCAGACGCTAGGTATACTAATACACCCACTCTTCCCCTCCCCACGTAGACGCAGACCGTATATGGTGCGTTGCTCGGCTCTATATGTCATTTCCTCCCATAAGCCTGGCGCAGCCGCATCGATAACAAATCATCCTTCGCCATGTTACAGGCATATGTGAACTCTGTTTCCGCCACTGGCTGACCCTTTTTCCCCCTTCCAAATCGTGTTTCATTTCCGCAGCATAGGATCCCGGGCCTGACTCGACGGTTCAACCTGCCCGCGTTCCAAGCGACTGCATTGCAACAAATTGCACCGACTCAGACGTGAAACAAGGTTCCGCGGTGTCAGGACCCTCGGGTTAATCCGAGGATGCTGAGTCATTGACGTTTGCAATCGTCAATGTTAATGATCGATCGGAGTGGTCGTCAGTGTGTCACAGCGCCAGTCCTTTTTGGGACGTTGGCGGGATGACAGCAGCGGCCTGTTTCCGAAAACCTAAACCTTGTCGGCGATGCTGCATTTTCCATCCATAAACGCCACCGTTTCTCCCGTGACGGACTCCGTCGACGATGGCCCGCGCGATACGGTGGGGGCGTGCGGCGCGTCAAGGACCAACTTGAAGAGAGTGGGAGCCGAGTCCAAGACTGGACGTCGCTGGCAGGTGCGTCTTTGCCATGTTGACTGCTGGCGGCGGGGCCCCGTCGATTCTCCGAGTCGAACGTCCTTCGGTAAGCGTTACAGCCTCCGCGGCCCCCAATCACGGGACTTTGTCCAGTCCCGACACTGTGGTGAGTTGTCAGTGTGGGCCTCTCAGGGATGCGTTTGAATGTCTCGGCCCCTCGAGGTCCAGTTCATTAGTCGAACGACGTTATATCGCTGGCAACGAAATATCAATATGTATCATTCATTCATGTTAGTGACTCGAATCATGAATGTACTTGATCGATTCCATCCCCTTGGAGCATTATGCAATATTATTGATGCAATCGACCCTTTGAAGGGACTACAGTCGGAGTTCAGTAAGCGCCCAGAGTGTCGGTCTGCATCATATCAGCAGTAAATCACTAAGGAAATACAATACACGCAAAAATATCGATAAATGACACGACTAGCAAAGAAAAACGTATTACCTGCTCATACAGCAAAATACTATCTGAGGGGTGGTCAAGGTATCGCAAACGACAAAAGAAAGCGTCCCTCGAGTCAGTCGGCCGCGGCTGGGAGTCTAATCGACATCCATCCCTTGCTCCTCTTCAGCGAAGTGCACGCGACTTTTCCTCCGTGCATGCTCACTCTGACGAACCCGCTTCTTGGCGCTCATCATCACGTCGCCGCCTCTGGTGCCAGCATACGACTGCCGGATGGCTTTACCAGCCACTTCGGCACCCATGCTCGAACGCACTTTGCCGCAGACCTTGGTGGTCCCCGTCTCCGTCCCACCGCCCGCGCTCGATCCGGTACCTGTCGCTGCCCGCTGCGAAGCCAACCGCGCAATCACCCTGGAACGCGAAATCCGGGGTTTGCGACCAGGTAGCACCTTGGGTTTCGGTGGGAGAGGCGGCTTCGACGACGGTTTGTCCTTGGCGGTTTGGCCAACGATGGTTGTTGCTACCGCAGTCAGTGACATGGGAGGACCTGAAGGTGGCGGAATGAAAGGTTGACTGAATACTTGGGCGGGATAGGCAGGACTTGGTGGACTGTTTGTAATTTGCTCCAAGGTAATGGTACGCGGAGGCGACACTGCAAGCCGGAGCTTAGAACTCGCACTTCCTTTGGTACGGATCGAGTACTCGCTAGAAACCGGAATGCGAGAATGTGTGCTTGTCTTGGCAAGCGAGCTAGCGGTGGGGGCCATGAGTGTTGACAAGGTCCTCAACCTGGGCATGGTGGTCGTAGGCTTCTGAAGATTGGCCGCCGAAGTTCTGATGTCTGATTTTGCTCCCAAGGAAGAAGAACCCGCGTTGTTTGTTGAGGGACCAGTTCTCGAACCCAAGGAAGAGAAACCAACGAGAGAACTGTTTCTATTGTTGGACTGGCCGTGACCAGCTATTGTCGATGGTTTGGGGTTCGCGGCAACTGATGAACTAGGTGGATTAAGTGAAGGGGTAGGTGACTTCCAAATGCGCGAGACCGCAGCGGTCCCACCTGTCGGTTGGGTAAGGGTAGACCGACCTGGAGCATTGGATTGCAATGATGTATTACTACCCCCAGACGGTATACGTTTCGTTTGAGAGCCAAGGGGAGGCGCGCCAGAAGAACCAGGGACAACAGCTGTTTTCTTCCCTTCCGTAAATTTGGGAGGTGCGTTCGTTCCTCCTTTAAGCTGAGCTGGTTTCGGAACAGGTACGTTGGATGGAGCTTTGGATCCAGCTCCTCGATTCCACACATTCTGAACCAATGACTTGGCAGTAGCGAAGAGACCCAACCGCGGGGGTTTGGCTTTCGCTATCGAACCGCATTGTTAGACCACCTAGAAAAATGAAGGAGGTACTCACGAAGAGGTGCACGTCCGACGCTCGGTCGGCCCATGCTGCTCCGGCGCTTGGCTTTGTTATGATCGAGCCTACGACGAATCGCCTCCCTTTCCTTCTGCTTCCTGGCTTCCTCCTCGGGATCAGATGGTGGTGCTATCGAGAATCTTTCAGGCTGTGCCGGAGCATCCGATTCTTCGAGTTCAACACGAGGCCGCTTCGACATACGCCTATCTGCGACCTCGTCATCTTCATCGCCCTCCTCGTCAAAGGCACCGGGCAGCATCTTCTCAGAAGCACCACTTGCAACCCTGTATCCGTTAGAGCGGTGACGCGCCGTCGGTACCCCCGATTGCCTTTCTTTCACCACCAAACTCGATTTTCTCTTCTTCGACAAAATAGGCTGGGGAGCAGTGCTCTGAGCGCCACGTTTCGCCGCGTAATGCGAGGTGATTGAGTCCATCTTATCAAACTCTTTTTGATGAATCTTCTCGAACATGACGGCGACACGAGGGGGGCCATTGCTCTCTTCCCTTCCTGTTGATTCTTCGGTGGTAGTTCGGCGATTGTTCAGGACGCTGACATTGAGGGCATCCACGCCCTCTCCTGCAAGTCTCTTATTCATCTCATCTAGAACGGACTGAGCGGCGGTGCGGAATTGAAGATTTGACTTATTATTCTGGGGAAGTGGTGAACCGAATACGAAGGGTTCGGATCTCGGAATACCACTCCTCGAGCGAGCTGAAGTATTATGTGGTTTGGGAGCAGGTGAGAAGATGTCGACTGGTTCCGCGGAGGGCTTTTCGGTGGACTTGGGGATCGCGCCCGTGTTAAAACAAGCACTGATGTTGGCCTTCTCGGGGGTAGGTTCGCGAATGGATGGAACCGCTAGTCGGCCAGGTATATCCAGGTCTATGTCCATATCCGAGTTGTCGTATCGAGGAGATTGAACGGGGTGACACTTAAGCAAGTCACCAAAGCCTTGAAAGGATGGTACAGATGGATACAAAGATTCCCGCGCCGTACCACTTGGCGAAAGAGGCCATACAGAGACTTTGGAAGTTCCGGGGTTACCCGGTGTATCAGGGACAAGGTCGAACGAAGTGGCGAACGGCTGAAGTTTGGGTGGAGACAATAAAGCGTCCGGGTTTGTGGTGGGATTTGAAACGAGGCGGATAGTGGTCGTAGCTGGCGCTTGCGAGAGACTGAGCCTCGCAGCGGAAGGAGCGGGTAGGCCTTGAAGATTTGACTGCCCAGGAATTGGCTCAATGCCTGGTTCTTCGGGACCACCATTTGGATCGGAAGTAGGAAGAGTAGACGACGATTGGGTCACCTCTTGGCTAGAAAGACTCGAGGATGACGATGTAGTTCCGCTGGACTTGGACGTATTGCGTTTCAGTCCCAAAGAAGTTGCGATAGCTCTGAGGGACGATGTGACAGAACCTGAAATGCCTGGTGAGAAAGGACTGTTCCTGTCAAAATTGAAGTTTCTGACAGGACCGACCTTTGGATGTAGTCGTGCCAAACTCGCCAACTTGACGGTCGGAACCACCTCGGTTACTCCTAAGTGTCTCCTCATCCACTTCTGTAATTGTGTCCATAACAACTTCCCATTGCTCGCTAGGACGCGATATTGTATTAATAGACGTATTGACGCCGGCAGAGTGATCGGACACGTCGTCCTCGCTGTCTGTAACCGGTTTCGCGTCCGAATCTTCGCTCCTAACAGCGATGTTCAGCGGATCGTTGGATGGTAACGTCTCCGCGTGAAGTTTCAATCGTTGAATGAGATCTTTGTTCTTTCCGGATGCTTTGAGCGAATGAATTTTGCATAACTTGACGAGCTGGTCACGTTTTAGGGAATGCAATGCTGGCGAGTTGAACAAAATCTGAGTTGTCGTGGACATTTGTGATTTACCGTTATTGCATGGACTTTGGCGTCGTGGTAATGATCGCCGTTGTTGTGCACCAGTTTCGTTGACTGGGACGCGAAAGAACAGGTCATGTGACCGCGTCATCGCATCATAGCACGTGATGACCACGAGATTAATTGACGCGTACCTCATGGTACCAGGAAAAGGGAATTTGTATAGGCAAGGCATGTCAGTTGCATACCAGTGATTTTCTACGGTCATAATTTTTCGTTTCCGATATTCTGTATGACACTTTTATCTATGAATTGCTATAGATGCTGTAGAATTTTACTGGATTCGTGAGTTGCAGTAATAGTGTGGTTGTTTGTCGCATTGTGACCACGACAAGTCTCCACAAACAGAAAACATTTCTGTTCAGTTTCTTTCATCTTTCAAGTAGCTCCCCCCTCATGCCGTCCCCTTTACCTTTCTTTTTCCTCCTCGTGCCCTTCCTCCCCTTCCTCCCCATCCACGGTCTCATTTATTGCTCTATCGTCCGGGAACAATATCTCAGACAAGCCAACAATATTCCTGAAGACAACGATCACTCCATTCGTCAGAGACGCTCACCTGATGTTCTTCCCCGTTGGAAGATTCGCTTCAATGAAGACGGTCACCCACTCACCATCCCCAGAAAAAGTCCTCCATCCGACGTACCTTACGAACTTCCTGTGAGCACGAGGCAACCGAGCATTACCCAAATTCGAGGCTTATCCTAGTACTACTTACATTGGTCACCACACTCTACTTGATCGAGGGAAAGTGGATGGATACCCGATGATCCAGAACCTACACAGGCCATACCTGCTAGCTTGAGGAGGTCTGCGACAGGCGACATGCAAACAGCAGATCACCCATTAAATTTCGACAATATTTGAATGACACTCACGGTGACTCACCTCCGAGTCAGTCACCTACCTTGTGTTCAATGGATGGTGAGTGCATGGACTGACGGTCATTCATACTTGCTACACTCCTGATCTTTCGAATATCTGCAAAGTGAGGAGCAGCGACGATTCGATGGCGCAGGTTCACCCTGTTTTGAGTGCCACTCGCCGTCGCCGCCACCCTGTATTGGATGCATATCAAATGCAGTGTTGACTGAATTATTCAAACACCCGGAAGACGTTGCCGGTATTGTGTATACAGGTAGAAAGCTCAGCGGGCAGCGGATAATGATTAATAATTCCGTCTACCCGCTACAGAACAGGATAACGCACCAAAGGTAAATGTGGCGCAACGGCTTTTGACCCCCTCTTTAGTGTTCGTCTAGTCGCAGTAACAGCATTGCTATACAGGATTCGACAACCACTATGAACCCGTGACAAGCACCTCCGCTACACAGGGGTTGGGCCATCACGAATCATGCATGCACATCCTCATTGAAGTGGTGAACAATTGCCGTCAAACTGGCATACCGTAGCTGAAACCAAGGATGTCAGAGAATCCCACAGAATAATCAACAATGATCGATTGCCTTGATTGCTTTCCTAAAGCAATCCGTGGGGTCATGTGGGTCCAAATTTTACCATAGCAGGTAAAAGAAAGTTACCCAGAAAGGTAACTTTCGATGATTGCGTGTCACGTTTATGTCACGCTCTCACATTACGATGTTGCCAACGACTACCCAGCGTAGCGTTATAAGAACAGGCCATTCCGATGCCGTTCCCCTCCTCATCCATCGCGTCTCTCTCGGTTCATCATGGTCCTTCAATCCTCCAAGTTCTCTCGCCGATCTGATTCGGAAAACACCCCTCCTACACACAAGTCGGCAAAGTCCAAGATTCGAGGTGGTATCAAGGATGCTTCTCGTCGTCGCCGTGCTCGAGCCACAGGTGGACATCACAGCCCTCGAAGTGTAATGGAGGACGCGAACCGCAAGAGTTCCGTAAGGTCCCAGCCTTCCTTGATCAACATCGAACTTTCCCGCTCCTCTCCGAGCGTTCAGCCGGCGCACTCGACCTCTCCGGTCTCCATGGTCAATGTAGCACTCCCGAGATATCTCTCTCGTCCTGTCTTCAGCCAAATTGCGAAAGAGACAATCACGGCCGTGGCACCCGAGTTGGCTGGCACGGCAATTGGCTACATCCGTGAAGGCCTCCAATGCCTTGGACCTGAGTAAGCTGAGCCAATCGTCTCAGAGTAGTCAGCCACTTATTCCTCTTTGCAGCATGCTTCGCGTCCTCACAGGTGTCAAAACCGAACCTACATCCAACATCCTTCCTCAAGAAATGACCGTAGTCGTGAACGACCTTTCTTCTGATATGCCCACACACATGCTCGCCGTGTATGCGCGAGACGTTCCTGCTGCCGCCAAACGTCGTGTGACACTCTTCCCTATCCACAACATTATTCTCGCGACCCACTGCGCAAATCTCCCCATCTTGCCCGAGTCCGACGTCATCCGTCCAAGTACCACCGGATCCACCGTTTCCGTGCCTGTCGTGCCCTTGTGTATCCCCGCCCCCGAAGTTTTCCCCCAACTCTCCACGTTCCTCTACACAAAACGTATCGACCACCTCCTCGCGTCCCTCCTGCCCTGCCCTGTCCCCCAGGCGCTCTACCTCGATGACCCGACGAACGAACGTGTTCTCAGCCTCCTCCAACAGTACGCGAGCGGGCTCGCGACGACCCACAACGCACAGCGCCTCCTCACGCACGCGATGATGGTCAACGGCTTGTGGCGCAACGCATGTGCCCTGGGCATCAACGACGAGAAACTGTGGTGTGCGCTCGACGTCGCGTGGGAAGTCCTTATGGTTGCTCTCGCTCTGTCGACTGGCCAGCAGCTCTGAGAACGTGTGTAGGTGTTGCATTCTGCATTGGACTTGGCATTGTCATAAACGGCATCAAAAATACATTCAAAACGCTCTAATTGCATACTAGGTGTATGATTATGTGTTTATTAAAACGTTTAACCATCTCGCAATCACTTTTTCCATCGTTTACGTTCCTCACTTTTGATTCGACTGCATTGTCATTATTGATAACATGAAAATTCTATGAAACACACTGTACCCTTCGTCTGGTTGTGTGATCACCCAATGAATGCGAATGGTAAAGCAATTATCACTCCCTCGCGCCGGAGCTCTAGGACTTCACCGGTTATCAGTTTCATCTTGATCTGAAAGTTCCAAGCCAGGGGAAAAACAAAGCCGACAGTACTAGTATATATACATTCAGAGTCAGAATATGTGTACAAGTAGGTGTCAAATGCAAGCAAAAAACCATCTATCGCCCCGGGACTCTCCCATCCACTTGGAAACATCCCCCACCGATTAATTAATGCGTTCCGAAATCGTGGTCGGACGTCCAGCCAGGTTTTGATCACTTGCCACCGCGCGCGAACCGGTTGAAGACCTTCTGTGAACCCCGAAACAAGATAAATCGTTTATTAAATTGGCACATGAAGGGAAGACACATGGAAATTTTAGAAAAAGGGAGGACGATAGGTACAACTGAGAAGGAAAGGAGGAACAACGTCCAACACAACTCGAACGCCAAAGCGGCCACGTCCAGTGTCACACATGAACAAGGAACCAAACGACACAAAAATTTAAGCGCGCTTTGCTGTACCGCTTACCTTGGCGCTGGCAGTTAGACTCACGGCTGCCAGTTTCTCTGTGACTTCTTTGCTTTGTTTGGCACTTTCCGCAGGGACAACACCATCACGTCCTTGTGCGACTGACACGACTTCCTCTCGATTGGTGCCTTCGAACACGGCTGCGCTGTCCTGATCGGCGTTGTGGTGGTGAAGAACATCCGCATGCTCGAGACTCTCTTTCTCTGATTCTTGTTTGAATTGATAAACATCCTCGTTGAGTTGGCGATGCTCAGGTGAGAGATGATGATCATGAGCCAACATCGACATGCGTTTCATCGCCATCATGCTGAACACGGCTTTACGGACTGTATGGATCGATAGAAGGATCAGTAGACTCCCTGAATGGAGCGGATATGTAACATACATGTCCTCCTGGCATTGAATGCCTTCCTGACATGTGGCAACAAGTCTGCAGGTTGGCCGTTTTCGCCTTCCACGAAGTGTGGTATTTCCGCAGTGAGCCATGAATGTTGGAGCATTTGTTCAGCCGTCGGACGTGCATCCGGATCAACTGTGAGACAGGTGGAGACGAAGTTACGAGCGGCCTCCGAGACATTGGACCAGTATTCCTCTGTGGGGAGTCAATGAGGTGCAGTTCACAAATGGCGCCTAGAGCTTACCTGGCTCGAAGCGGTAATCGCCTGCAATGATGGCTTCCATTTCTTGCCTTTGAGTGTCACGGTCGAATGGCGTATAGCCTAGTAAGAAATGTTAGCAGACTCCACCACACGTACCAAAGCCGTATGTACCGGCTAGTAGGAAATACGTGATAACACCCATGGCCCATATATCGACGGGTTTTCCGTGACCAGCTGAAAGCAACATGAGTGAATGTACGAGGTGATGTCCGCCGAGGAAAGACCCACTCTTCTTGAATATTTCCGGCGCCATGTACTGTAGAGCATCTCAATGAACTGCAAAGAATGCTAGAAGAGAACGTACGCCCGGTGTCCCGCAAACTTCCGTGAGCATGCTGAGTTTACTGTCCGGCATCACTCGACTAAGCCCAAAGTCAGCAATCATGATCTCCGACGTCTTCTCAGGCTTGGAACGGAAAAGCAGGTTTTCTGGTTTCAAATCTCGATGAACAATATCGCAATCGTGGATATACTTGACAGCGCCAAAGATGGTGCGTATGAGCCCGGCAGCGTCACTGTGGCGTTGTTAGATAGGACTTTGAACGCGGATAGGATCTGGTGTTCCTCACGCTTCGGTGTACTGGCCTCTCGCACATATACTGTCGAAGAGCTCGCCACCTGTGCAGAGATCGAAGCAAAGATATAGATTATGAGAGGTCTACGTGATTATGGATGTCAGGATCGCGTCAAGTGTGATGAATCAGACCTCGAAGTAATCGTGCAGTGTGACAATGTTTAGATGACCGATGGACACTCTCTTGAGAACAGCGATCTCGTTACGGACCTAAGGGATTGATGCTTAGCAATCGGGACGAGGCAGGGCCTAGGGTGAACCAAGAACGACGCTGCGCGATCAGGGCATTTGGGGCGCGATGTTACGATCAACGGACATTTAAGATGCCGATCAATGATCCCACAAGGTGAGGTGGAACGGGGACGACTGGCGCAGGTGAGTGTGTTGACGTGACTCAAGAATGCCGACATGCTGTGGCTCCGAGAGAGCCACAGGCCGACGAGCTGATCGCAGCACTGATGAAAAGCTGTGGAGGTGCTTACCATATGTTCCCTCCCTTCCATGAGTTTCTTGTTGATGACTTTGCAAGCGTAGTATTGTCCCGTCTTGATATGGATCGCCTCCTTCACGATGGCATACGTGCCGCTCCCGAGGGTGCGCCCAGTGCGGTACTAGAATTTAGAGGCCAATAGGGAAGATCGTCATCAGCATCATCGGACTGGTATCACGGGTACAGAACGCGAGCGATCGAGATGGTACGAAGGGTGATTCCTGTGAAACTCACCTGGCAGGGGACCGTCACGGGTTGCTGAGGCATCGTGATCACAGGGTCAGACTCCTGGTCCTGATGGATGAATTTGAGAAAAAGAGGAGATGGTGGTGAGGAAGAAAGGGAGGCGCGTATTTATGTTGGAAGTCACAAGCTGAGCATAGCGCTAGACTAACCTCCACGGCAAGCTCCGGCCGGTCCTCCGGATCCATCGCCGAGGGTTCCGGCGATGTTGTGCCCTGCTCCGCAAAGTCGACCACTGTCACCGCGTGTGGCGTGCTTGGAGTCACTGGCGTCGCTGGTGGTTGCGGTGACCGCCTACCCAGACCGAGCAGGTTCAGCCGAGACGACGCCTTGCCAAGCAGTGTTGGGGAACGCTTTGGCTTTTCGTTACGTTCTTCCTTGCGGTCCTTAGGCTGGCTGTGGTTTGCACCCATGGCGCCAACCGGGAGAGCAATGTGGAGATAGTTACAAAGGAGTGCTGTCTGAGGTATGTTCTAACCCTATTATGTGTCCTCTGGTATAAATGGCATTGGTAGAACCGATGAGGTTTGTCATCTTGCCTCACTTTTTCTGCGTGCTGCGATTTCACTACCAAATGCCCCAATGCGATGCTGTATCCGACTCAGAATTTCCCCTCTTCTGATGTGACACACAGTCGAGCATTGCGCAGACGGGGTGATGAGACTAATGCAGACTATTGGCAACGTGTATCCCTGTGCCGAACAGATCTAAGTGCCGCGAGCACGCTTCTCAGCGTTGATTTTGGATCTGTCGCACAGCACAGTGTGTCCCGGATTGTTCGACATGAATGTAGCGTGGCGACTTTCTGAGCTAGAACGCTGGATGTTCTTCCAGATTCCGTGTGCTGTGTCACCCTGTGGCTCCTAAGTGTGACATGGTGTGACAGACGTGACGAATTCAGGGACTAGCTTCTAAATCAGGGCCAGGCGCGGTGACCAGTCATCCAACTTGTCTAGCAATAAGACCTGCTCACAATAACAAGTATATTGCTTTTCTGGAGCTAACTTCATAGTTCTACCCAACCTGAAACATTTCTGGCTTGCTGTTACAGTCCCGCCAGCCTGAGCCTTGGTTCGGAGAAGCGGGGAATATTGACACATTGACACATTAATGTTCGGTAAAAACGGTCAACGTAAACTCACGTACTATGCCTGCAGAAAACCGACACGCGAGCAGCTCACCCTTTGTGCTGGACGTCAACGACATCCACAACTTACAAGTTGGGTTCGTCGATCGTTATTTTCTTCTTCGAGTTGGACTTTATTCTACCTATCCTCTTAATCTGTTACACGCTACACGATGCGAATCTGTCTCATTCCCCCGTCCCCACACCCCACAATTCTTTACGGCCTGACATTTCCAAGTGTTCTCGCCTTGCCTGGCTTCAGCCCTAACGCGACCATTGGTCCTGCATGGTCCTCGCAACTCCAACTCCTTTCTTCCGTTCTGCAGCTCGAGCCGCCTTCGAATATTCACATGTTGGATCGAGCAGTTGGTTTGGTCGCTCGCGTCGAAGAATTATGTATGGACGTTCCGCAAAAAGAGATTATGGTCAAGTTCGTCGATGGGCGGGCAATTATTATCCCTATGAATTCGGACTGTGTTCGAATATTGTTAGGTGTTGCTGTCGATGTCAAAGGTTGCAACGAGCCTGAAAGCCAGCGGAGTAGCATGGAAAGCGGCGCCTATCCTGGAAGCACCACTGGCAGCATAGAGGATCCCCCGCCTAGTCCCACAAAATCTTCAAAACGAGGTAAACACAAGAGACAACGGTCTCTTTTGTTTTCTTTGATATCGTATGTTTATCATTTACGAGCGTCGTCTTTCTCTAATGCCCGGGTCGATAGATTGCTGGTTCCAAAATCGCTTTCATCATCTTCGTCGCGGCCACCTCCGCCCTCTAGCGTGCCACCACCTACTCCGCTTCCTCCGCTCCCTACCCCCAAACGTGTATTTCTGATTTCTCCTCAACGGCCTAGCTTTGCCTCAGCACAACCCGACCCAGAGTTTCTTCGCAAACGAGCCCGGGCAGCTCTTATTGACGTCTGGAGGCGCCATGTCGTATCAGCTCTTACGCCCCAACATCTACCTGCAGCTGGCTATATTGAATGGACTTTGATTTCCATGGCAAGTAAACTCCGGGCGGAAATAGACACATTCAAGACTGTCGAGTCGCGTCGCGGCATTCGGGTCGATAGTACAAAGTCGGGTAGGAACAGGCACAGGAAGACCCAAAGTGAAAGTAGAACTGCTTTGGACTTTGGGGACCGCACTCTGGACTGTGAGTCACAGCAGTGGCGTTGCCGTGCCCCATCTCCGTACCCAGGGATGTTCGAGGGGGAAGACTCTGATAGAGTTGTTTATCCTCGTCAGGACAAAGGTGAGAAAGGTTTGTATCTTTAGAGATTGGGCTTAGTCGCCTCTGTAGCAGATGAATGGGGTGTTCGATATGTTCACCATCTGAGTCCCTCAGACGATGCTGGCCACTTTTTAGTTGATTACGACCATTACAACGACAGTCTGCTTGGAGAACCCTTCGCCTTTGGTGACGATCAGGACGATAACGAACGGCTTCCTTTTGAGCTTGGTCTCGTCGAACGTTACGACGGTGATATCGGTGGTCGCTTGTCAAATTTTGGTCTTGCTTGCGGCGATCACGATGGCAGCAAGTTAGCAGATACAAGGTTTGATTTGTCGAGGAGTCCTCTTATTCCTTCCGACGTTAAGGATGACGGGGAATCAGACGACAGTCAGGTGTCCCTCCGAACTCCTGAGGAAGGGGAAGCGCTTCCACTCGGTCCCCCTGTATGCTTAGAGCACGATACTCCCTCTGCTGCCCAGCCAGGTTTGGTATCAAGAGTTGCTTCATCTTGCCCCCGCCCTCGGATAGCCTCGGCCAAATATTCAAGAGCCCATTCAACATCGTCACCCCCTCCAACACTATCCCTACCGCTCTCTTCGAGTCCATACAGTTCTCACTACAGGGATCCAGAAGCCGAGGAGTTGATCGCCTCGCGTCTTGCACATCTAGATCAAATCTGCGCCGTACTCGAGATTGTTCGAAGCCGGGCTCGTGAGGAAGGGTGGAGACAGTTTAAAGCGACGATGATCGGGGCCAAGAATGATTGGATGGACACCGAAACGGAGCGGTCTCTAGAAAGCAAAGCAAAGCGCCGCGCTTGGAGCTCAGGTATCAAGATTTCTGCCCCGTATTCTTGCGCGTCTCGATCTGCACCGAATGTATGGGATGGCAGTTTCTCGACACACAAGATGTCGACAGGGCCCTCTGGTCTTACTTCTTCCAGAGGAATCCCACGAGTGCGCGGACCAATTGTACCCACTGGCTTATCCCTTGGTATCCCGGTGCAAAGTTCGCCGCTCGCAAAGTGCGCCTGGGGTACGGAAGGCGCGGCAACATCTACTCCTAGCAAGTATGGTGATCTGGGCTTGATGCGTACCCCGAAAGTGAAGGGGGGCAAGAAGTCATCACGAGTGCACTTTGCAGACAGCGTCACCAAGCTGCTTCCTGTGCGCGAGGATGAGAGCGAAGATGCGTTTGAGCCCGAGGTTACTGCTTTTGGTTTTCCGCAAGCAGTACCTGTCCCTGTTTCATCCGATGGAGTGGAAGTTGTGCAGGGACCCTCGGATAGCGAGGATGCTCTCTATTTCTGCCCGACGCAGCCACGTGTGCGTACTACGAGCATATACGTTGGTCCACCTTCGCCCCCTCCCCTTCCGATGTTCCGGCCTAGTACCCCTCCACCAATATATCAAGCCGCTGTTGGTGGGGATATTTCCGATCCAGCCAGCGATGGTGAGGGGAGACTGGATGCTTCCGCGTTGTTGTTACACCCACTCTCGTCACTTTCTATTTCCTCATCGCAACAATCGCCACCGCGGCCGTCACTCATTTCCAATCCTTCATTCGTTCCCAGACCCAGGGCGGTCTCCTTGCCCACGGCCAGGTCCTATGCTGAGGTGAACAAGACCCGTCGCATTTCTGATCAGTACGGCAGTGGACGCTGTGAAGATTTGTCACAAGCCTATGCGTCGCCTCCACCTGAGGGACCATTGGTCGTATCAGCCACTCCGGCGCCGCACGAACAGTACCCTCGATATGCACACATCCAGTCCCCCATCCCTTCAAGCAAGAAAAGCATGACTGCTTCGATCTTGGGGAGAGTGGGCAAAGAGGTGGCATTTGAACAGAATGGGTCAGAGTTTACTGTCGGCATCGAGGTCGCACTCGGAAGAGCGGAAGAAGGCCGTGTCGTTTGGTGAGCTTCGGGGCAGGCGGTCACGCCAGCTGTGTCGCCCACAAGGAGATCTGGAAATGCCTTTACGAAACTCAGGTAATTGTCGCTGTCCATCTGTTGTTCGTGTCCTCCTTTTCGACTTCTTGTATCACACGGTATTCCGATATCTTCTCGTCGTCTTTTGCCGTTTACGCGTTTGGGGCTGGCTGTTTCAGGCCGCACGATTCCCTCATATATCCTATTCAGCTACTAATTGATTCCCTCTTTACGCCTAGTGATATAGAGGCAGTGCCAGTCATTGTCATGATACCTACATGGACAAACTTCATGTGCATATGCATAATCGTAGACTATCGAACACTTTGCAATGAGTCACTTTTGTGTCGGACGTTTCAATGTCTTCTTTGAGCATGATCGACTCCCACGTAGATTCCTAACTTACGCCAAGGTACGTCCGATATGATTTTTGTGCAATAGTAACTCCTTCAACCTAATTAGTGGGGTCGATCGTGCTCGTGTAGGAGGCTTGAAAGTTGACTTGACCCGACAGCCAATGATGAATCAGCCTCACGTCTGACACGTCAGCATTATCAAGTTCTTCCAGCCTGAGGTACGCGCCAGTCTGATTCTGGCGTTGCCGGACCGCTTATCACTTATCAACTTATCTCGGTATGTATGTGAGTCATTTTTCCAGCTCTCGTGCATCTATTGTCCCACAGTGTCCCCCATGACCGTACCTCACAGGTCCCATGATATTATCAGAAATTATAATATATCACACCCATATCATCAAAGCTATTAAGCCTATTACTGTAACATCGCGTGCCTGCTTTACGTCTTCCCTTTCGAATGATGCCAACGCCTCACAAGTACCCAAACTCGGAGAAGCTTGAAGAAGTAACAAGGGTCCCGGTCAATGTCGATACTTCGGACCAGCGTCTCCTTGAGCTGGGATACAAGCCCGAGTTCCGGCGTGAAATGTCGCTATTCGGGGTGTTGGGCATATCGTTCTGTGCCATTGGAATTCTCACTGGGATGAGCAGCGCTTTTCAAACTGGTTTGTTCTCTGGCGGCCCACTCGGGTTATTCTGGGGTTGGAATGTGAGTGAATCACGTTCCGATGCGCGTCCCTGTCTTCTCATTGACGTGCATAGATATGCAGTTTCTTCATGTTTCTCATCGCCCTTAGTTTGGCGGAAATTTGCAGCTCTTAGTGAGGGTGTTCATTGAACAAGCATCGTACACTTGTAAACTCATGGAAAACCCCTAGTCCAACTTTGGGCGGCCTCTACTTTTGGGTGTGCAAGATGAAGCCCGACTTGCCAATATTGGGATGTGCGTCTGCATGGTTTGTTTGTTGAAGCACGAGTTCACTCTAGCTCAGTCTGTACAGGATGGATCTACTCGATCGCAATGGTCTTCACTGGTACGGCCGGAAACCTCAGGTGAGCTTCACACTTTTACAACCGTGTCCTTCCATGAATGACGTCCTAGTGTGGCACTGTACATCGCTTCGATGGCAGAAGTTGGCCAGGGCCGATCCTTGACCCGTGTCGAAACCACAGCGATAGCTTGGGCTGTCAATATCACCTCGGGGATAATCAACAGTATCGGAACGAAAGCCATTGGGCGCATGAGTACTATCAACGTTTGGTGGACGTTCGGAGGCACGTTTGTGCTTGTTATAGCGCTTCTCGTCAAGGCTCCCGTGAAGGTGGATACTTCAATCATGACACATACCAGTGAAGGGCTGACTGACATCGACGCAAGAATTCGGCCGAGTTTGTGTTCACCAACTACCAAAAGTGAGCCTATTAATTCAATGCGTGGCTCGTCGGTCCTCACGTGGTGAATTAGTTTCACTGGATGGAATTCCCGAGGCTTTGTCGTTCTACTGGGGTTCCTCCAGGTAAGCCCCAGATATTTTCGACCCTTTACCATATCTGAGAAGGCATGAGGCTATTTATACACTAGAAGGTTGCGAAACAGCTGCTCAACTTGCTGAGGAAGCAAAGCGTGCGGAGATCTTGGCACCTCTTGCTGTGGTAGGCAGCATTGCAGGTTCTTGGCTGATTGGCCTCGCGTATATGCTCGCACTCCTCTTCTCTGTGCAGAGCATCGTGAATGTGCAGGAGACGACGTACGCCATACCTATCGCGCAGTTATTTTACGATGCAGTCGGTCCGGCCCTCACCATCGTATGCCTCGTAGTCGTCGCTTTCGCGCAAACAACAGCATCGATCACCGCATTCGCCGCAAGTTCGAGATTGTTTTACGCTCTCGCAAGAGACAATGCATTCCCCGCGAAGGAAAAGTTTATGGCGCTCAACCGTTTCCAAGCTCCTTATTGGGGTGTGTGGACATCTGTGCTCGCAGGGTGCATCCTTTCGTGCGCGTATATAGGTTCAGTAATCGCCGTTCGTATATTCCACACCTCGTCAGACTGTCGGACTGACTCTTCCACAGTTCAATGCGATGTTGTCCTCAGGCGGCGATATCTGTTATGCTTAGTTACCTACAACCAATCATTATCCGGGTGTTTTGGCCCGACTCGTAAGTAAAATATATCAGCAGTCTCAGAAGCGCTGCTGACTGATGGCGTTACTAGCCTCCCGGAACCCGGTCCTTTCCACTTAGGCAAATGGTCATGGCCCATCAACCTCGTAAGCTTTTTGGTTAGTTCGATTCGTTCCGCCCATCGCGTTCCTCCTGACTCCTTGTCACAGTTCACTTCGTTTATTTGCATACTTTTCGTCTTGCCCACGGCATATCCTGTGAACGAGCTTAACATGAATTATGCCATTCTGGCCATCGGTACCGTGTTAGTCATTGTCGCTATGAATTGGTTTACTTGGGGGCGTCATAGTTTCGTCGGACCATTACAGACATTTGATTAAGTATGGGTAATTAAAGATTAGCTTGTTTCAGTTGTTGGGTGCCAATCTTAGCGCGTCGATGCGTCACGTGTTTTCAAAATCAATGCCATCCGACGTGCCACGCAATTTCCGTTACGGTCTTGTTGTTACTACTTACTACCGTTCATGGAGGTTGTTGATGGGTCTAAGCCAGATGGACAATGACTACAAGGCCTCAAAAGAGGCATTTGTCTCCGGGATGTCTGGTTCAACTGTCTTCCACGTCAACGCCATCTCAGCTGTCGCGTTGGTAAGTCCATTGAGACGTGCCGGTTGATCCGTTACTCAAGGTTCCAAGGCATCTATAACTCTACATTCTGCCCTGCGAACGCGTGTTACTGCGTTCCGTTCTATGCCATTCGTTCTGGAATGGCTGGTGTTGATCCTCCCCATGTCGTTTTCGCTGACAGTTTATGCCGATGCACCCGGAGCACTCTCGGCACTCCTTCTGGCCCCAACCTGTGTCTTGCTTCTTCTTCCCCGGATCGACGGTGGAACACATTTACTTTCAAAAAGGAACGAGGTCCAGCGGAGCCCGACGACCCGAGATAGTGCCATCGATAAGTATGCACAGGCCGGCGCTGAGACCCCTTCCAGCACTCACGACGTACCGCGCCAACATGATGTTGCTCACTGTATTTTCCATCCTCGCGGTCGATTTTCCTGTCTTCCCGCGCTCACTTGCAAAGTGTGAAACGTTTGGCGTGTCATTGGTACGTGCTGCCTTGCGTAATGTTCTTAGCGCTATCTCATCTCTTGACTTCTTTGGGCCAGATGGATATGGGCGTTGGGTCGTTCGTTTTCTCTCAGGGCATCGTATCTGCGATACCCCTCGTCAAAGACCCATCTCAGTTGCATGGGAACGTGAAACTGAAGCTATACCGGACAATCAAAAAGATTTTACCAATCGCTTTGTTGGGCATCGTTCGAGTGCTGCTTGTGAAGGGAACAGAATATCCTGTATGATGACCCTTGGGCATCACCTGGTTTTGCAAACTGAAACATTTCAGGAACATGTCACGGAGTACGGGGTGCATTGGAACTTTTTCTTGACGCTCGCCATTTTAGCCAGTCGCAGAAGTCGTCCTCCATCCAATCATCAAATATATGCCTATATCATTGTTAGGCCTTTGGATCGGTGTCTGTGAGCGGACCTGGCTTAGTTTCTGGAATGATTTAACTAGCTTCATAATACAGTACATCAACTCGCGTTGTCGTTTCTGGGATTGGAGTCCTTCCTCCTTCACGCCCCTCGAAGTAATATCATTTCCGCGAACAAGGAAGGACTGATTTCCCTCTTGGGTAAGATGGTTTCTTGACTGCGTTCTGCTGTAAATGTTGATATTCTCAGGTTATCTCTCGCTTCATGTTATGGGCCTTTCTCTTGGCACGATTATCCTTCCACCTTCTCCATCTTTCTTCCGTAAACAGCAGCTCTCCCTATTCGAGGGCAATGTCCAGCGTCTTGCAAAATTAGATCCTTCTGCCCCTAGACAAAACGCGAAAACCACCATCGAACTCTTTTCATACGCCCTGGTGTGGTGGTTCTTTCTGGCGCTTATACGACATGGTCTGCAAGTTTCTCGACGAATGGTTGGTCTGGTTGCTCCGTGATGTAATCGAGCTAACCGTTCATACTCTGCAGGCTAATTTGCCGTATATCCTCTGGGTTGTCGCTTACAACACGTCGTTCATCCTCGCATTTTATCTTCTAGAAATGACCTTTTTTCCTACTCGGATCTCGAAGCTGAAAGATCCTTCGGATCCCTCTGGTAAACGAATCCTCCAAGAGGATCCGACGACGTCCACACCGAAGTCGGCTCCCGCTTTGCTCGAAGCCGTAAACAAGAATGGGCTTGTGGTCTTCCTCGCTGTATGTCCTGACGCAGTCCTTTACCAACCTATCTCTGCTCATAGTTGTTTAGGCGAACGTTGCGACGGGTCTCATTAACGTATCGATCCAAACCATGTATACGCCAAACGTACAAGCAATGTGCATATTGCTAGGGTATTCATTCGGTACATGTTTGTTTGCTTGGATATTCCGAAAGAGACGTATCTGGGCAATATGATACCTTGGTTCCCTTGACTCTGAAAAAAGGATGCTTAGACTGAGTGAAGCGGCTCTTTGTTGATGACTTGGGTGAAGATCTCCAGAGCTGCAGCAGGTTGGAATGCGGGCTGAAGATGTATCATTCAGTGAAAACAATGTCTGGCCCAGTGTGAGCCTCGACGTACTACCTCGTGCCCAGCATAATAGACCCTCCTGTTTGGTCGTTGGAATATCAGGGTGAAATTCATATCAGGCATGTCAAAGTCACGTACGCAAAGGTGAAGTTGTCCACATTGGCGACGGCAGCAATCGTGGTGCCATCCAATGTTATGTTCATGAGGGGAGTATCATGGAGTGTCTGGTTACCGTACCACTCCATGGCAAGTACGGAGGCGTAACCCTACGGTACTCAGTGGAGTTGACGGAAGAGTAATATGAGAAGGAGAACCTACGCCAAGCCAGTTGCAGCTATGTGGAACGACCGATCGTCAAGAGTTGCCCAATGTAAGTTAACGAATACGCACTTGATATCCGCATCGCCAGCCTATGAAATGTGACTGCAATAAGGAAGCTGGAGAGTATAATTTGTAGATTCGCCATACCCAAATCAGTGTCTTCAGTCCAGAGTTCACCAGCTCGGAGAGCTCCGGAAGCCACGTTCGTGCGTCCTGGAATGCAACAGGCGTCAATATTCGCATACGATACTAGACATTGAGGAGTTAAACTTACATCCCCAGTGTTGGAAAACAGACTCGCAGGAGCATTAGGACATTCCCCATATGTAGATTCAGCGCCAATTTTTCTCATAACCTCTGGGTTTTCCAGGTAATTCACGTAGTATTCGGGGGGGAAAGATGCCGGAAATTGCTGTCGGAGATCATCCGAATCTCTCTCTCCGACTGCAGGAGCAAAAATATTCTGGACCTGTCGGATGAGAGGACTGACATGCAGTGATTCCTACAAAAGCAATGATAAAAAAGCCACACATACACAGTAATTGTCTGCCTGACTACAGATGTCATTAGATTCAGTGGAGTTGCCAGCATCATAGCAGTCTTGTTCTTGTGCAATGCATCCGTTAGGACCGTAGAGTGCCACGGATATATTTCTCAATACATCATCGGTTTGAAGTTGACCATATCCCGGGGCGTAGGTTGCGAATTCATAATAGGCGATGTTCTGGATCAAAGGATCGTACCAACCACTACAAAAGGGCACTGAGCGACTTGGCATGGTCAACGACTCGAGTGTCGCTCACTTGTTGATCATAAGGGCACTGACGACGACAGGTTCACCTTGAATGGTACCACTAGAGATCAAAGCGTTCTGTTCGTTAAAGTATGTTATGAAGCTGGGACCGTAGTGTCCACCATAGCTCTCCGTGGCAAAGATGAACCTAGTCAGACGCTCTGAGCACCACGTTCCGAATAGAGGTACACCAGACACATACTCGCGACTCGCATACTTTGAGAAGGCCTGACTCTCAAAAAGCACTTGGAAGGCCTTCCACACAAAAGGCGCAGCGGCCTCCGTGCTATTGACCGTGTCCGTTCCATAAGAGAATCCAGTGCCGATGGGTTGGTCAATGTAGATCACTGGGCCGTGAGTCCGTGACGATCAGGCACCCGTCGACGTAAATCTCGAAGTACGCACTATTGCTCACGTTGTTCCAACTGTGTTTCCTGTTTAGATATCGCCCGCTTTTGACAGAATGGAATTCTCACCTGTATGGGTTGAGATACGTAGAGTTTCCGTCTGCGTTCACCATACATGGCCCGTTCTCTGCGGATTGGGCGACGGTTTGCTTCAAGATGGTATATCTATCGTCACAGAGCAGTCTGACCTTGGAAGAGCCCGACCATGGAGGAACATCCAGGGCCACCGTTCAACCTTTCATGTGAAAGGTTAAATCAGCCTCCACCTTGATGTTGGCCTATTCCTGACATACTCACCAAAGCGTGAACGGCGCCGTCTCGGGAGAATTGCGCGCCTCGAAGAACCAGAACCACTAGAGTTCAGTGTCAACGCCCGACTCAACCTCCAGAGACCAGGTTTTTTTTTCATACTGACCATGGACATGTTCGTCCCAACATCAATGTAACCTGAATACTGGTTAACGCCCGGCGTCGTCTCGCAGACCCCTGAATTAGTGATATAACGCAGGTTTGTGTCAGGATGAATTTGGGAACGAAACACAGCCTGTCGCGTGTTTGGAATTTCGTCCGCCATTCCGCCGTGGACGGACGCTGCATAAACATGCTTGAAAGCTGCCGCTGTGATGAATGTAATAACTGAGGAAACAACTGGGAAAGACTGGAGGTGCATATTTTCTGGAACCGTGGCGGGATACAGCCAACGCACCTCGAGGGAGAAGTCAAAACCAAGCTAGTACGGCATGCCAGTGGGAGCTTTAGCCGACGTAGGCGGCCCGAAGGGATGACCTTATCATGCACACGCTGGTACTTGGTAGAAATTACACATGCGGACCGGCGCGCGGCTCGGAATTATCTCAAGTCGTGCCATAAGGACTCACAAGGACCGATTTGGCTGTACGGCGTGGCGAGCCTGAGAAACTTATTATAGTAGTCGACCACTGAAATCTGGCAGTGAATCCCAACTTTTCTCAACTCAACCTTAGAGTCGCCTTCAACTCTTGAAGTAAGTGAACGTTGTGAGGAATCTCATAGTCTATCGATCTAAATCATGCACACACACACACAAAAGTACAAGCAACATGACAAGTTTAATTGTTTGGGTGTTCCCCCAATCCTTTCATCCGCCCATAGCTCTTACGTAGAGTGGAGAGGCTCTTTGTTGATGACTTGGGTGAAAATTTCCAGAGCAGC
Source organism: Chiua virens (assembly GCA_019787685.1). NCBI lineage: Eukaryota > Fungi > Basidiomycota > Agaricomycetes > Boletales > Boletaceae > Chiua > Chiua virens. Next base: position 139,538 of record JAHNUO010000038.1, read on the forward strand.
TGCTGGTTGGAAAGCAGGCTGAAAAAAAATGTGTCCTTCAGCAAGCCTAAGCCTGATTTAATGTAGGCTTCCACGTACCACCTCGTGGCCAGCAGCATAGACTCTCCTATTTCGAATTTGTTTGAAGATAAGGTTGAACCCATGTTGAGTGCTTAAAGGTACGTACGCAAAGGTGAAGTTGTCCACGTTGGCAACAGCGGCGATCGTTGTGCCAGTCGAGTGTGATGTTGCTGAGAGGCGTCTTGTGGAGCGTCTTGTTACCATACCAGTCCATGGCAAGCACGGAGGCGTAACCCTACGGAGAATCCAGCGGTTGGAATTTGGCAGGAGAATGACGTCGCCGAAGAAAACTTACACCAAGCCAGTTACAGCTGTGTAATGGATGCAACTGTCAGAAGAAGCACCCAGAAAAGAAAGAGAAAACTGAACACGCACTTGATATCTGCATCCCCAGCCTGACATGAATACAAATCAGTAAACAGGCATAGCTAGGCGATCTCAGGTCAGGATCGCCATACCCAAATTAGCGTCTTGAACCCAGTGTTCACCAACGCGGAGAGCTCGGGAAGCCACGTTCGTGCGTCCTACAAAGTACATGTGTCAATATTCGGACGCAATTAAAGCCATCGGGTACTTCAAACTTACATCTCCAGTCTTAACGAACAGATTGTACGGAGCGTCGGGACATTCGCTATATCTGGACTCGGCACCAATCATGCTCATGACTTCCGGATTGTGCAGGTAATCGACATAGTATTCCGGAGGGAATAATGCTGAATAGTTCTGTCTGAGATCTTCCGAATCACGGTTGCCGACAGCAGGAACAAAGACATTGTCGATCTACCAGACCAAAAAAACTGACATGTGTGATCCACGCCAGAGCAACAACGAACGATGACGTACACAGTATTTGTCCGCCTTACGACAGATCTTGTTAGATCTAGTAGAGTTGCCTGCATCATAACAGTTTTGCTCTTGCACGACACATCCGTCGGGGCCGTACAGGGCCTCGGATATGTTTTTCAATACATCGTCTGGTTGAAGCTGACCGTATCCAGGAGCATAAGTTGCGAAGTTGTAGTAGGCGATGTTCTGAATCAATGGGTCGTACCAACCACTGCAGCAAGGAACACTAAGCTGTTTGGCAAGGGAAGTAGCAAGGGCATTACTGACTTGTTGATCATGAGGGCACTGACGACAACAGGTTCACCTTGGATGGCACCGCTGGCGATCAACGCATTCTGTTCATCAAAGTATGTCACGAAGCTGGGGCCATAGTGACCGCCATAACTCTCTGTTGCAAAAATGAATCTGGTCATGTGGTTTCAGTATAGCATTTCTGGAGGGAGGACTCAGAAGCACCACAGACACGTACTCACGACTCGCATACTTTGAGAAGAGCTGGCTTTCGAAAAGTACTTGGAAGGCCTTCCACACAAAAGGCGCAGCGGCCTCCGTGCTATTGACTCTGTCCGTTCCATACGAGAATCCGGTGCCAATGGGTTGGTCAATGTAAATCACTAGAACCAAGCTGAGGTGCTTCCGATGGGTGCAAAGGTGCGAACTACGTACTGTTGCTCACATTATTCCAACTGCATTCCTATTCAGATATCACCGTTTCTGATGGAATAAAATCCATACCTGTATGGGTTGAGGTACGTAGAGTTTCCGTCTTCATCAACATGACACGGCCCATTCTCTGAAGATTGAAAGCTTGTTACATCTCATCTCCGAGTCTCAGCACAACACCATTACCTTGGAAGAGACCAATCATGGAGGAGCATCCCGGGCCACCGTTCAACCTTTCATGTAAAAGATCACATCAACCTCAACCAGATGCTGGCATATTCGTAAATCTTCACCAAAGCGTGAATGGCGCCGTCTTGGGCGAGTTGCGTGCCTCGAAGAACCAAAACCACTAGTGTCCAGCATCAGCACTTGGTCCAGTCTCTAGACCATGTACATGCTGACCATCGACATGTTCGTTCCAACATCAATGTAGCCAGAATACTGGTTCACCCCGGGCGTTGTCTCGCAGATTCCGGAATTAGTGACATAGCGCAGGTTCACCTCGTTCTGTATCTGAGAGCGAAATACAAGGTGTCGCGGCGTTGTGATTTCACCCGTACCATGAGCTGAGGCGGGCCAAATGTGCGAGGTTCCTGCTGCAAGAAGCGCGACGACGACGACTGAGGTGATGACCCGGAGAGGAGACTGGAGGAGCATCTTACTAGCAGAATGCACCCAGAAGTGAAAGATGAGGAAGAGAACTTCCTATGTGCACGTGTCTTATAGTCATGCTGTTATCTTGGCACCGGGCTCCGAGCCCGATGTCATCTGGTATCAGCTGGTTACATGCCACATGAAACGGTGACAGCAAGAGGCAGGAGCTGCTTGAAAGTAAGCTCACCCACGGGTCGCATGGTAGTTGTGTAGTAACACAGGGGTAGCGGATTGTGCGATTGATTCGGTGACGAGTCGGCCTTGCGCATACTAATTGAAATTTTGAATACACTGCACACAGTAGCATGAACACACGAGAAGGAACTTTAGCGGAACTGCGGAAGGCATACATTTCATGGAGACTCCAGGTTCCAAGAGAATCAGACTCGATGTTAGCAGCTCCGAGCGAGTTTCAGCAGTACCGAGTCATATGCCGATCCATATTATGGAAAGCCGGACAATTGTAACCACGCTAACTTGAGCCTCTGTGTCGCCCATTGAATGCTTCAGGCATGGCGAGGGACCGGATCTATACAAGCTTAAGTAGTTCAAAGTTTCCATGTGGTAGTACGACGAAGCGCGTGGCAGGCGGCGGACAGTCCGTGGGAGTGGTCCCAGCCACTGAACTTTCAAATCTCAACCAAGATGATATCAGTTGAACGGAAGTTTCATCGCGCTGGCAAGCTCGCGCCAAATTCTCGCGTATGAGATGGTGCAGTGTAAGGAAGCTTGGTATTCCCTAGGTAATAGTGATGGAGTTTCTTGCACTGCTATCGCTGTTTCTCTCAGCAGATCTCTCTCTCATTCCCGCGTTCGGCTCGCTGCAGCATCAGGGCGAGTGCGGTGACTCGTCCTGCGTTTACTCCTGTACACCTCATTATCCCGTGTGCACACGATTTGACTGACTGCCGCAAATATCGAGAGGGTACCTCCGCGGGATCGCAGAACGTTGGCCAAGCTCCGAGATGGTGATCCTATGCACGATGCAGCATATTTCCGAGTTTGGCTTCGATAAACCGTTCGAGAACATGGGCAAGGAGATGTATCAGATCACGGACGATTGTATCACCACGGGTATGTCGCCCTGCTACTTGGATGAATAGACCTATCGACGAGGTGACATGTTAGATTGTTTCATGTCCAACCTCGAAGAGGCGCTTTTAGCCATCCATGAATGCGGTATCCCGCTCATGGGAATGTTCTCAGGAGTACGCGTTGCCGTTTTCATTCCGTGCTTACCTGAAACGCGGCTCGACGCAGGTCTGATGGATAACGTGGAGTGGAGCTCTGGTATGGAATCTAAGTACAGACGTGGCCTTTCCAACGAGACGCGATTTGGCTCATCTCTGCTTTGATTGCCTAGGTTCGGTATTCAACATGTCACCTACACGACGCTCGAAAGGACCTACAAGCGGTCTGCTTATGCGCTTTGTACGTCAGTCCCTCGACCGGGTTCGTTGCGTGAGATTCTGACAGTTGGCTGTTTTTACCTCTCTGACAGCGGAATTTCATGCTTCGCATGGAATTACGAACGCGAACGTGAAAAGGTAATAAGTGGAGATCAAGCCACCCACCTAAGTATCGCTTGTGGTAAAACTTGAACAAACTGTCTCCGCAAATGCATTCAGAAATAACCACTACAGAGATGGTTATATCGCAACGTGAACCTTGAACCTCTTTCCGAGGGATGCAACACCGTTTCAGACAGACTCACGACCGTTTCTGGCTTAAGTGGTATCTGAACCGTAAGGATTTTTTGCAGTTTTGTGGGTATGGCACACGGCCAAGGCCCGCGGCACCCCCACGTCGTTGGGCGCGAAAATAGACCAGTTTGGCGCTAAGGGATAATAAGGAGCGATAAGCGGAACGGCTATTATGATATACATGATGGCTAGCAGGCGGGCCTACACATACACGCGAAAGACAGTACGGACTTCCTGAGGGGCTCGTCCTCTCATGGTGCGACGATGGAACCGAAGCTCCACAATCTAAGCATCTTATTATCCAATGCACACAATCGCCGATCCATTCAAGTTCACCTGATATTGACTGGCGTTTCTCATACGGTGTAGATGTCATCATCCTGGATTATGCCTTCTTCCATGGCCTTTATTACTTTGAACGTGGTTCAACCTTAGTACCTAGCGCACCAAGAGAAATAAACCTACGAAGGGCAAGATGCAATGAATGGAAACGGGAACGGGCAAAGTTGGCTATGATATAAATTTAGCCATCAAGATGATCCATGATGCATGTGGAAAGAAGCTTGCATATTGCGGCCCACAGCCTGGGATGCCCGGTCCTTCTCCACAGTCCTTGCAATTCTCCTTCCGCATCCAATCCCCATACTTTGCCCACCTTGGCTGCAACATCGGGCCCACAAACCTCCTCTATAGAGGAACGTATGTCTCCAAAACTTTACATGGTTCGAAAAAGTCATGTACGTCGACCAGAATGGTTTGTCGAGCCCGGTCAGAAAGCAGTTCTATCAGTCAGTGAGGATACAACTTACCCAGTTGCAAAGATGATAACTTCCCCTTCCAGTATCGTTCCATCCTCAATTTCGATACCTTCCTCTGTAAATCTGCGGAGAGAAGGACTGCTTCTCACCGTGATAGACCCATCGATTATCTCTTCACATGTACCGGTGTCTGAAAATGTATCCAGTCGACGAGTCATAAGAGGCACGGATTACTGACTTATGTAAAATCCCCCAGCTCTCTCGTATATTAATGGCATTAACCCTGCTCCATCTGGACCAAGCCATGTTCTAAACCCAGCTTTTTCTAAATTGTCAAAAATCTCCCTGATCGTTACGGTCATCACAGGAAACACACTACGGAGATGGCGTGACTACGTACTTGTCCATCCCATTTGCCCATCGCGCTGTCGAAGCCTTCCACAGATACTTTTGGGTTGAATAGGGTAATGCTACGCTGAGGAGGTCCGCAAAATCGACTGATGACTGCTCATTATACCTCTCTAACATTCCGTGTGGGAGGTCGTTGAGACGGAATTCGTAACGGTACGGTGCGTGGTCGTACCTTCGAGAGAGATTGCGAGCGCGGCCCTGGACATAACATACGTGGGTGAACGCTGAATCCTACACATGTCAGCAGAAAAATATCAACAAATTTGATTAGCAATGCATACATTGTAACCTTGCACCCGTAGTAATATAGCTCATGTGCAATATCATGTGCTATACGAACTTTAGATGCAGAACCAATCTGGAATATTGCGTCGAACCTGAATTGCCGGTACCAATTACGATCACCTTTTTCCCTGGAAACTCCGCCGCAGAAGTAAACTGGGTGGAATGCAAAAAAGTACCGCGGTATAATTCCTAATAATGAAAATGTTGGCCCAACCACGAAACCAGACGAACGACAGTGACCTGCCTTTCCAGGAACATCGGGCGTCTTTGGGAAGCCACCGCCCAAACCAGCTTGCAAATACAAGTTGCCTGACTTTCATGGACCTTGTCTTTCCACCCTTATCGATAGAAACCTGCCATGTATTTTCCTCTTGGCTAAAGCTTGAACCAGTGATGGAGGATGAAAGCCAAACATTAAGGTCAAGGGACGTTGCATAGGATTCGAGCCAGTCAGCCAGCTTTGGTCGATGAGAGGGATATACGAGTGCATGTCAATTGACGGTACCTTTGGGGCAGGACAAAATACAGGGAATGTTTTCGGATAACTGTCGAACCACAAGGTAAATGTTTGATCGAGTAGGATTGGCACAATATCTACTCACTCTAGGTATGGCATTTGATTAAACCCTGTGTCGATCATGTAGGAGCTTCGGATGGCGCATACATTCTACAGATCGACTTACAAATGGGGTTATGGAGGCGTAGGGAGTTGTAGTGTTTCCTCCACTATTGCTGGGTCAGTTGAGCATGTCTAGATGGATACATCGTCGATCATACATTGTCGCCAACCCGTCTGTTTTTGTCGATGACAAGGGTAGGGACACCAAGATATGTCAGTCTTGCTGCTATGTCGAGTCCGCTGTGACCGGCACCTATGACAAGGACAGTGGGATCGGCATCCTCAAAGTTAATCTCGCGTCGGCGACGGTCCTGCCAGCTATCATGGTGTGTCAGACGTGCCCGAAGAGCGCCAATCTGGGAGAGACATCAGGTAACTTGAATGGAGACACAACTTCATACTTGAATGACGCACCTTCTCCGGGTGTGCCTTTAGGGCATTGAGGCGGGTGAGCAAGGACCATGCTTTCCAAATGCCACTCGAAGTGGGGATCAAGAAAGCGACCGCGTTACCTTTGGCATGAATAGTTTCAAAGTCAAAACAGAATCGAATGAATATAAGGTCAGGAAGGGGACTCAGAATCGCTGGTACGTGTATCGCATCCTCAAGGAGGTGGAACGCCGATAAACCCGTGACTGCGAGACGAGCCTGCAACATGCGCTGGATGGCTGGATGGCCACGGATGGTTCGAAAGTCCCAAGTGAGGGTCAAGATGTCTTTCCAGTAGCCATGTTCATGGAAGAGAGATATAAGTGAGTCTAGGTCCTGTTTCGCAAGGGTGGCCTCGAATGCGGAGAGCCATTTAATGGACTGTTCTAGCGGGAATTGTGCCTCGATGGATGGTTTATCTACGTTGAGATGCTGGAGGGTTGGACAGTCAAAAGGGGCCGCGTTCAGCGAGGGCATCTTGGTTAGGAACTAGGGGTTGAGCGACGCAACTGCCAGTGAAAAGTAGGAAGCAAGCAGTATGACCTGGAGTCCTTGGACGTCCGATCGAAGCCCAATTCCGAATTTCTAACGTCCATTCAACAGCAAGTCCCGATTCAGCATGATCCTATTACGGGACAGCGCCTGGTTCCGAAACCGGAAGGATACCCATCCTTCACTTCACAAACTTCACAAACTTGCCGAGTTACTCGTCGGCTTATTAACTGTCTGTGCGCCTTTGTTGTCCAGTTATGAGTGCTTACGTTCAAAAGCTCATCGCGACATCAGTCTCTTCAATCTTTTTCTTGTTTTGGCGATGCAGAGCAGCCTCGATGTCAAATTCATCGATCAGATGCTCCAAACGGAACCAGAGAGGACAAGACCTGAGGAGAAATTTCAGAAACTCTCTTGCCGTGGTTTCCTGCGTTTGCTGTCCCCACTTCAACTTGAAGTGCCACTCCTGAAATTTGTGCTCAAGATCACACGACGCCGCTTGTGCAATACACACAGTATTCTTTCCCCCGTGCTGACGAGCCCCTCCCAAGTGATTCCGACCCGTCTATCAACGCATGTCTGCTCGAACGTGCGGTGCGCCGTCTCGAGCCTTGTGCATCTTTGATTTTCTGATATACATCACGCAGAGCTCAGCTATGTGGGATCCAACACGCTTGGTACATCGGGCACACCATGCCAGTGACTTGAGGTCGTTCTGCTCGCGGCCTGTCTAATGTTCGATGATCCTGGTGAACTCAAATCCGACAAGGTTCTGGCTCAATGCTACGATCCCATCTTTTCCGTCACCCATCCCAGTGACATGAAGACCATCGCTATCCAGTTCAACTTCGGTTGGTCGGGTCTCATACTTCCCTTCATCTCCCCGTATTTCTAGCCACTTATCACATCCTCAAGAACTTCCGCGAGGAGTTGATCTTACCCATCAAGATGCTGAATGATGAAATCCGAACAAATCGCAACTTTTCACACGACGACTTTATTGATGCCACTTGTCGTGACGCTCTCATGACTCCCAATACGGATGTCGGATGCATCTGCCGCTCTTTCGAAACGCCGAGTTGAATGAGAGGATGAGTCGAACCCTCGATTGCAGAAAGATGTGCTTAATCCATCGGTGATCAGCTGCTTGTCATGATATATCCCTCAGCCCATATCATACTTAGTCCCAAAGTAGCATCTAGATAGAAGCAAGTAGAAAGCTGTCTTTGCAATAGATGGACCGTGCAAGGATTTACGTTTGTCTATTCGAGTCTGGATTACTTTGATACTCATGTAGTGTAAACTCCATCGTCCTGAACAATGCTCTCCTCTATGGCTTTGATATCTAGGACTTGTCTCAAGCGCTATCTTAATGCACCAAGAAAAATAAACATACGGAGCGCAAGATGCAATGTGTAGAAACGGGAACGGGCGAAGTTGCCTATGAACAGGTTTCCTCAGCAAGGTGATCCATGATACGTATGGAGAGGTGCTTACCCATTGCGACCCACAGCCTCGGATGCCCAGTCCTTCTCCATACTCCGTGCACTTCCCCTTCTGAATCTAAACCCCATATTTTCCCCACCTTGGTTGCAACATCGAGTCCACAGACTTCCGCTATAGAGGAACTTATGTCTCCATAACTTAAATCGTCGACCATTATTGTTTGTAGAGCGAAGGTAAGAATATAATCCTAATACTACCGACAAGAAGGACATAGCTCACCCTGTCGCAAATATGACAACATCGCCTTCAAGCACGGTTTCATCGTCAAGTTCGATGCCCTCCTCCGTGAATCTACAGGATAGGACTGTTCTTCACCTTGATAGAACCGTTAATAATCTCCTTGCAGGTACCAGTGTCTGTTTGATCATGAAGGTTGTCCAATCAAGGAGCAAGAAGAGACGCGGGTACTGACCAATGTACGGTCCCCTACCCTTGTCGTAGAGTAGTTGCTGCCAACCTGCTCCGTCCGGACCGAGCGAAGTCTGAAACCCAACTCGTGCCAAGCTGCCAAGGATCTCCCTATTCTCAAGGTCAGCCATATGGTGACAGAACGAAAAAGTCGTCACACTTGTCTCTTCCGTTCGCCGTATGTGTCGTGGCAGCTTTCCACAAACACTTCTGGGTCGGATAGGGCAACGCTGTGTTAAGGATGTCCGCGAAGTCGATCGGAAAGTGTTCATTATACGTCTCTGGAGTTTACGCGAGACAAAAAGGCAGTTGATTGACAAGACAATATCTGTGACAACTAGGGACCTTTCCTACCTGCAGAAAAACTTTCGAGCGCATCTCTGGATAGGACATAGGTGGATGAACGTTGAATCCTGCGCTAGATAGTAAGAAAAAGTCGTTGGGGTGAACTAGTGACGCATACATTGTAACATCGCATTCTTCATGACGCAGAACATGTGCTATATCATGCGCTGTGGAAATTTCAACATGGGAACAAATCAACCGGGATTGATGCACCAAACCTGAAGTTCCGGAACCAACAATGATCACCTTCTTTCCTTGATATTCCTCGGGAGAAGTAAACTGAGTAGAATGCAGAACTGCACCCTGGTATAATTCCTGACCATGAAAGTGTTAATCATACCATAAGCTAGGTGAATAATGTCAACCCACCTTTCCCGAGATATCAGGCATCTTGGGAAGCCCACCACCCCAACCGGTCGCAAAAACAAGATGGTTGACGGTCATCGTTCTTGTGTTCCCATCCCTATCAATCGAAACCTGCCACGTTCTTTTCTCCTGGTTGAAACTTGTGCTGATGATCGAGGACGAAAGCCAAACATTAACATCAAGAGCCTTTGCATAGGATTCGAGCCAATCGCCCAGCTATTGACGATAAGAAGGAATGTGTGAAAGTGAACCAAAGGTGGTACCTTGTAGGCAGGGCAAAAGACCGGGAATGTCTTTGGATACCTGTTCAAGGTAAACCACGTGTAAACATTTGATCGAGCAGGATTGGCACGATGTCCACTCACTCTAAATATGGCATTTGATTGAACCCTGTATTGATCATCTGTGACTTTCGGATAGCACATACGTCCAACAGATCAACGTACAAATAGAATTTTGGAGCCATAGGCTTTTGTATTGCTTTCTCCACTAATCAAATTTAATTGGCATGTCTAGCCGAATAACATCGAAAAACATACATTGTCGCCGATCCGTTGGTTTCTCTCAACGACGAGCGTAGGGACGCCAAGATACGTCAACCTCGCTGCCGTCTGGAGTCCGCTGTGACCGGCACCTATGACAAGGACTGCGGGATCGCCATCCTCGAAGTTTATCTCGCGTCGGCGACGGCCTTGCCAGTTATCGTGGGCGGTCAGGCGTGCCCGAAGAGCCCCAATCTAAAGAAAACATCATTTCATCGGAACATGTCTGCGCAATGATTGTGACTCACTTTCTCTGGGTATGCCTTGAGGGCGCGGAGGCAGGTGAACAAGGACCATGCTTTCCAACCGCCGCCTGACATGGGGATCAGGAATGCGACCGCGGTACCCTTGCCATGGGTTGTTTCAAGATCGAAACAGAATCGAATGAACATGAGGTCGGGAAGAGGTTTCACGATCGTTGGTCCACGTATCGCGTCCTCGAGAAGGCGGAATGCTGATAAGCCCGTGACTGCAAGACGAGCCTCCAACATGCGTAGGATAGCTGGATGTCCGCGAATAGTCCGGAAATCCCAAGTGAGGGTCAAGATGTCTTTCCAAAAGCCCTGTTCGTGAAAGAGAGACAACAGTGGCTCAAGCTCGCATTTCGAAACGCTGGCCTTGAATGCGGAAAGCCATTTGTTGGCTTCTCCTAGAGGACACCATGACTGTGTATCGACAGAGGATCCATCCACGCTGAGCTGCTGGAGGGTTGGACAGTCAAAGGGAGCTGTGTTTAGGGAGGACATCCGAGTCTGTCAAAGATCATGCGAAGGTGATCGAGCATGAACTCGATCAATTCGGGGAAGTAACTTGAAAGCCGCGTTGGTTTGTAAGTATAGCATTTCTAAAGCCACCGTTGTCCCGCATGTTGGGAACGCATTGTTGTAATGGTTCTTGACCAAGGTCACACCAAATTAGGTGTCAACTCCGCCCAAGCTTTCACTTCAGCACCTAGCCTTAGAGATTGTGACTACGCCCATCAAATCGCCTTGTCACAGCTGCGAGTCAAGTGAAAGAAGCATGAGGTAGTTATAGTACAATTGTACAGTACGCCAGGTATCACGGGTAAAATCTAAACTTGATGAACAAGAATATCCCAATGAACACCACCAAACCTGAAATGATCATTTCACCAAAGTCTCCCCAAAAGGTATTCACGCTGAAATGACCACGCAGAGGTGGTTGCACCGAAACCCTGATCTTGCGCGTCTTCTCGATTGATTCGTCACCAACGACCACGAAGAGCGTCTGCCGAGCGCGATCGTAAACATAATTGTCCTGTGGAGCGAGGCCCTCGACCACGAGCTGACGTCCATAGTAGATCAACGACGGGATATAAATCTCGGTCTCGCGAGATCTGATTTCTTCAGAAAGTCTCCATTCAAAAATAAACTCGCCGGTATTCATCTCGTATTTGAATCTTGTAGGTATCCCTGCAGTCTTGGCTGGGTATGGACGCACGACGGAGGGTAGTATACGACCTCCATTATCAAGCGTAAAAGATGTTTGATCCAAATCGAGAAGTGAGGCCGGAAGTGCACGTTGACCGCTAAACCACGAAAAGTTCTCGCCGTTCCAATCGTCACCATGAGTGTCTGTGTTGTTTGGGTTATAGTTCCACAATCTTATGAGGGAGGTAAGGCCGCAAAACGGTCACAGTGGGATACAGTGTACGCACGTGAAGCTGGCAAGCGACTGCTCTAGCGCGATCATCATGGCATCCATCATTCGATATTGCCACATCCAGTTTTCTGATGTTAGAGCTTCCTTATTGCTAATAGCAACGAGTTCAACTAACAAGCACTTGGCTTCAAAGAAAACATACTTCATATCCATGGGTATCCCGCACTCGCTGATGAGAATAGGTATCTCGCCCAGTACTTTGTGTCCTGCGTCGATGATATTTCGTATTTGCAGAGAGTAGTTGTCTCGAGCGCCTTTCTGACCCCAGTAAAACGCATTCAAGGGAAACATCCCCTACAGGACATGTGAGAACCGTATTCGTAGATCATTCAATATGGAAACTTCTCACTCGTGACAACCCTTGTACATTGACAGTAAAGTCCCCAAATGCCTTCGTAAAGAGTGCATTTAGGTCGTACCTGAAGACGGGTGAGGATACATGTATGTTTACTGGTTGGCTCCCTTACCAATGGGGCGCGAACACCATATTGGCAAGTTGGTTTTCCTTCGTCCATGACGTCGGACAAAACTGTACAAGGAATTCAGATCTTCGAGGTATTTACGACAAATCAGAACCAGGATACCTCGTTGGGAATCGATTCCACAAAAAGCATCTTCTCCCTTGGAACGACGCCGTGAACACGCTCTGCCCAGCGCTTCAAGAATGGATAGTAGAAGTCGGTGTACCAATCGGTCTGCCAATGGTCGTAATATATTTCATAGACTCATGATCATTGAAACGAAGACGAACCTTACGACCCGTAATGGGATGTTTTGTAAAGTAATTCTCTCGCAAGACGACTCCTTCGCTTTTACTCTTGTCCCATCCCCAAACACCGTGCATCTCCCAGACACATTTTCCTTGTGTAGGGCCATCAACTTTCCAAGCAGACTGCTTGTCGGAGTTTAACACGTTATGGGAGGTTAGACGAGTGGGCATAGGGAATGACCGGGTCCAGTGAGATATAAGAGTAGGGTATCCGGAACCCAGCATAAATGATTGGAATGCAGAAGCTGGAGAGGGTTAGTTACCTGGTGGGACTCAAACACAGTCACTCACGAACGTGAGACAGGTGTAGGTCTGTGTTGTAATCAAACTTATGAAGAGACGGAAGATCTATGTATCCTCTATGTGGTTCATTCATGATCTGCCTGTTATCAGTACTCTGATCTCCTCGTAGAACAAGGTAGCAACGTTACCTCAAATCCGAGTACTCCTTTCAAGCTGCCCACGGTCTGGGCAACCAGAGCATACATGTCAAGGAAAGCATCCTGGAGGTATTGCTGAACAGATTTGATGTCTCCATCCCCTGTCGTGATCTTGAGCTTGGGAGCAAACGTATCACCCGCCCAGAAACATGTCCTAGACGGAATGAGATCCAACAGAGCAGGATTGCAAAGATCTCGCTCACGCCATGGTAGCAGCAGCAAGCTTTTGGTATCCACACGGCCAAATACCACGTTCTGCTTCGACATGACCGCCTCCCTTAACGCCCAAAAGCCATGCGGCCCCTGACTCTTCCAAAGCATGCAAATCGAATCCAATATTCTCGAGAGTCCACGCAGGTGCACCGGAACCACCCGAGTACCTCGACCAGACGTCCTGATGAACAACGATAAACGCAGATAGCCCATATTCCGGGAGTAACGACAGCAATTTCTTGACATATGTCAAATACTCCATATCATAGATTCCCCTGAGCTTGGTCAGCGAAATCACCAAGTTCTCGACAGAAACTTACGGGCCAGCGTGCTCCACTGCTTCCCAAGTGATAAGAAAACGGACTAGAGTGATTGATGTTAAGATTTGACAGAATTGAAAGGGTAGGCCACTTGCTGAAGGATAATCCCCATCTCCTCAAACGGGCAAAATGCTGAGGCGCCTCTTCAAGGGGAAACGGTCGACCAACAAATGTGACCGAGTGGTGGTTTGCAGGAAACGTGGCGTGATCATGGCCAACCGGGCTATTCGTTGTGCAGTCTTAAGCACGACGCAGCTGTGATCGCGACGAGTGGAACAACACATACATTTTACTAGATCCAGACACGTTGACTCCACGAAGACTACAGACGCGTCCATGAGCATCAACAAAATGACGACCTTGTCGCTCAATTTTGCCACCGGTACCTGACGTTGACCAGTCATGGGCATACGTCGTTTCTGAGCCAGGTGAGTAATTTGGCGCGTAGGAAGGATGAATCTTTATTTTCGTCAGCGGACAGAACTTTATGAAATGGACGAGATCACCCTTCCAGCGACAGACGTTGATGTGTTAGGGCTTGAATTCCCGTTTGTCGGGCCGTCAAGCAAAACGAACGACGTTTCTGAATCGGAGCGGCTATTCATGGACGTGTTCAGCACGCAATTGCTGTTTCAGGTTCCGAAAGGGAAGCGGTTGTTTGGCAAAGGCTTTAGATCCAAACAACCGCATCGATCAAATCCGGGATTATCACATTGACGAATCGTGACAAGCGTCGGCATGTTTCGTGTTCTTTCCTTCCTTCCTGTCGCTCAGCGCGCATCGAACTACTCAGTCTTTCATTTCAGACAATTCTCATCCGATCTCAAATTGACGACACCCGACTGACGATCCCTGGCAATGTTACCTTTTCACATCAATGGCTTCGGGACTCCTGCCAATGCCCTTCCTGCGTCCATCCATCCACATCCCAAAAACTCCACATATCCTCCGACATTCCTGCTGACATCCGACCCACTCCGGATGGTCTGACGACCACCGCAAAGGGTGTTCATATCCGATGGACCGACGGGCACGTATCATTCTACGAAGCCGCTTTCCTGGAGCGCTATGCCTCTTCATCAACGCGATTGAGATTCCATCGCGATACCGACCAGATCCATTGGGATGCTTCGTCGATCGCCCAAACCCCGGATCTCTACGTTCCCTATACGGAACTCGTCGAGCCTCGCCGGCTTCTCGACGCTATCAACCAACTCACGCAGTATGGCCTGCTCTTCGTGACAGGCGTACCAAACCAACACACTGCCAACGATACCTGCGAACTCCGTGCGTTAGCCAACATCTTTGGCGAGCTCCGCACCACCTTCTACGGCGAACTCTGGGACGTCAAGAACAGTGCGCAATAGCCGTAACATTGCGTACACGAATCTCGATCTCGGTTTGCACATGGACTTACTGTAGGTGTCCTTTCTTTCGATTGCCCGATTGGCTGGGACGATCAGACACCTCCCGAACAGGTACTTTCAACACCCGCCGCGATACCAGATCTTGCATTGCCTGCGCAACCGTGTTATGGGCGGCACCTCGATATTTGTCGACGCGCTCCACGCGGCGACGCTGCTTCGTGAATCTCATCCGGCAGACTTTGACGTTCTGACGTCGACGCGCGTGCCGTTTCACTATATCAACGACGGACACCATCTGCACTATGAGCATCCGACCATCGAGTTAGACGTGCATGGCAAGTCGCTGTCCGAACAATCGGTCAAGCATGTCAACTACTCGCCGCCGTTTCAAGCGCCGCTCATGAGTTCGACGCCGGCGTCGTTCTATACGGCTCTCGGCAGATTCGCCTACAGTACTAGATGGCACTGCCAATCGCATCCAATATACTCTGCGCGAGGGGGATGCTGTTCTGTTCGACAACAGGAGAATCCTTCACGGACGCACCGCTTTCACAGACGGATCCAAGGGCGGAGAAACCCAAGATGGGGAAACAAACCGATGGCTGAAAGGATGCTATCTCGAGGCGGACGCTATTCTCGATCGTGGCAGGATATTGAGGATCAAGTTAGACGGGACTGGACTGACATATCATACTTGCATTGGATTTAACAAGGCACTTAGATCTAGGCGTACGATAATAAGGAACAAGGGGCAGCGAGAACGGAGTCGTCGACTGCAAACTGATCACAATTTACTCTTCTCCGCTTTTTTGATGA
Source organism: Chiua virens (assembly GCA_019787685.1). Lineage (NCBI taxonomy): Eukaryota > Fungi > Basidiomycota > Agaricomycetes > Boletales > Boletaceae > Chiua > Chiua virens. The sequence continues at coordinate 155,233 of JAHNUO010000038.1, forward strand.
AAGCAACACCGTTACCCAGAGCGACCTAAGGGACAGTCACCATCAAGGGGCAAGCGCAGCATACGAGCTCAGCACCAACCTTGCCAGACGTGATATTCTTGGTGATGAACGTGATTTCAGTGGTTCCGTTGGGACCTGGACCAACTTCCCATGCTTGTGTCTCCAGCTCATCGCCGGGCTTGACAGGCGCCGTGAAACGCACGCCAAACATTTTCAATGCACGTGGATTGCCTTTGGCGACCTCCTGAATGAGACCACGAGCGGCAAATCCCAAGGAGGACAAGCCATGCAATATGACATCGCCAAAGCCCATCGCCTTGCCCGCAGCAGGGTCTGAATAGCATAGCGGGTGAGTTGAGACTCTGAAATTTGTAAATATGAGATGTACCAATGTGAAGAGGATTGTAGTCTCCACTAAGGCGGTAGATCAGAGCTTGCTCTGGAGTGGTCTTGTCTCTGATGACCCAGTCTGGTTTGCGGTCCTTGGGGATGGGCTTGGCAGCGGGTGCGCCCGCAATGACCTTGGAGAATTTTTCACCGTTTGCTTTGGCGCCTAGATAGAACGAAGAACTCTAAATAATGTAAAGCCGTTGTAGTGGCGAAACATTCAAACAGGTGCTAAACACCTACAAAGAGCTTTGCATAAGCGGTACCTTGGGGATCCAGAAGGGTTGACTCTTTCTCGACGATGATTCCAGATTCTAGAATAGGAAGTGAGAACAGGTTGACAACACAAAACCACGCACGGCTCACTGTTTTCGTGAACAGCACAAATTCTGCTAGAGAGCTTCCATCCTGGGCCACTCGCGGCTGGCAAGTCCCTGAGGACCTCAATGCTCTGGGTACCATGGACCTAACGGGATGTTTCAGCTACCTTGGTGAACCCGCGCAGGGCCGTTAAACAACATACCACTCTGTCGGGCTTGAGTTTGGGTAGTCCGGGTGCGGTTTCGGAAGCGAGTTTGCTCGCGAAGAGCGTCACGTCGGTATCATTGCCTGCCCAACACGATACACACGATGCCAGATGTATTCTGAAGTGAGGTGCACATACCCTTCAAATTCAGCACGACGGGGAACGTCGGTAGGGGAGCCCAAGCCTTGTCTATGAACTCTGCTTGGTGATGGACTCATCAAGGGGAACCGAGTAAACATACCGAGTTCTACAAGACAATCAATGAAGTGACAAGAATGACGAGGGAAATAACTCACCATATACAAGGGAAAGGTCGTCCTTCTTTGCGCCCACGCCGATGGCGTAGGTGAGAATGTCCTTGCGTGTCCATGAAACCTAACAGTGATTCATTAGAGAGGATATGGAAAGAAAGGAGAGGAACCTTACAGGCTGGTCGGCAGAGCTGTACCCGACGGCTTTCCCAAGATCGTAGGACATGGTTTCAGTGGTTGAGGAGATGATGGCAGAACGGGTAGTGGGACGGGCCGAGGTGGGCGTGGGATGATATTACGTGATCGACTTGGCATGCTCATTGATTTCGAGGAAAGGAATTTCTTTTACGCACATTTACGAGAGATGGTCTAGACTAGATTCAGTAAGTAAAACTTTTCACCCGACGACACCAAGAATCGCATACTTATCGAGATGATCACTCTCACACCTCCCTTTCAAGTGCCATACCTTCTTATACAGCAACTCGCTGCACGGAGGCGGATCCTCAGCCTTGTCCCCCATGTCCGACTCTGACCCAAACTTCCAGCCTCCGCAGGTCTTCGTCGAGGGTACCTGGCTCCAGGGCGCAATCGTTACCGCTGTTCTCTATGGCATCGTCGTCGTTCTCTACATCATGTGCGCCCGTTCCCTCTGGGTCCGAATCCGTTCCGGTGAAGGTGGTCGCAAGAAGCACTTGTTTTTCCTCGTCTACGTCAACGTTATCTTTGCTCTCAGCACCCTCTACGTCGCCTGCAAACGCACAGATCACCCAGCTCGGTTTCATAAATCACAGGGATTATCCCGGTGGTCAGTCCTTTGCATTCCTCTCAAGATAAATTGTAACACCTCCTAGGCCCCAGCGCTTACGAAATAAACACGGCATCTACGCCTCTCAACGTCGCGTTCGTTGTTTCAAATTGGTTCGCAGATGGCCTCATGGTGAGTTCCACACACTCCAATTTATCCGCGCTTGACTGACCCTGTGCAAGATATGGCGCTGTATCGTAGTGTATAGAGACAGCAAGTTTCACTTTGCCGTGACAGGCTTCGGATGCCTCATGCTACTCGCATCTGTCGGTAAGTATCCCCGATCTGTTATCGAATAGCCCCGCTCTAACTTTTTCGTGCCGTTTATTTAGTCACTGGCTCCCTCTGGGTCATCATTATCTCTTCACCTGCACAAACCGGGAGTAGCTGGATGTCCTTCAGCTTTCTCTTCCCCTATATCAGCGTTTCCCTTGCCATCAATATCTTCATCTGCATTCTGACCGTCCTCCGCCTACTTTACCACCGGGCATGCATTGCAAAGGTTCTAGGCCCTGCGTACGGCACACTTTACGCCAGCTTTGCCGCAATGATCATCGAAAGTGCCGCTGTATACTCGATATGCTCCTTGTTATACCTCGTCCCGTACGCTGTTAATAGCCCACTGGCCAATGCTTTCCTACAGATCCTAGGCGAGGCACAGGTGCTTGCTCCTTCGTTCACTTCTTCTTGCTTCACCAACTTATAAATCTGTTGTGAATTTTGCAGGTCATTGCACCCCTTCTCATCATTTATCGTGTCTCCGAGGGCAAAGCCTGGACAAGAGAGATGGCCACGCGCGGCGTGGCGACCTCTGCTTCCCATGCCATGCGTCGGCTATCGACTCAACCTACCACCACTACCACGAGCTCGCATCCTTCGAAGGTGGTTAACGTCCAAGTCTCCTTCAAAGGACAAGGTGAACGAGACGCTGCAGTTAGATTCATTGATGAGGAGAACAAGGTTCCCCCCGTATAGTAAACGTCCATCGCGCGACATTGACGGGAATCCGCGCTACGGGAATGTGTCGGGTGTTGACGTACGTCAACCCCCGTGCCCGAGGCACCTAGCCATGGCCCTTTTCGTTCCCACTCTCAGGATCTAGTTCTGCTCAGTTTTTCTGTGGAAAAAAGCTCTCATCCCTTCGCTATCTCATGGCACAAGACCTTCAGAATGCAAGATACCAACGTAGTCCTTATCGATGTGTCGCTTTTACGGCTACTCTCCGCTCCTTACCAACACGCTCCTTAGATTGCACGTTACCATAGAACGCAAGCATGGATTTTGCTTTTTTGCTATCTTGATCAATTCTTCGTGTTTGGATACCTCTTCCCGTTGCTATGTGCATCTGTACCACTTTGTTGCTTGGCATGTTCGGCTAGCTCCACTTGTATACCACGATAAACATTATCTGGACCACCTGTCACGGATCGGAACTATGTATATGCACCCATCATCTCCACGATTCGTCGCGACGTTGGTAAACTCGCATATCAAAATTCAATGCGTGTGCGTGTGTGTGCCAGACTCAAAGGTTACTCGGTCCGCGGTCGCAGCAGGAACCATGATGGACTCGGAGTCGACGTTCCCATTCGGCTGTGATTTTCCCCTTTAATTCACACCTCAGCGGGATAAAGTTGAACTTGAAAGTGATAGGCTTGGCGGTAGCGTGATATGATTGGACTGGTATTGTGCAGCGGACATGAATAATCGAGCAAAGGCACTGATAAACCATCCGAATATGTGGTCATCGATGTGTTCTGGACCCTTGATGGCCGCACTCGCTGTCACCATGAACGAATAACGCAAAGGCGGGGTCAGACAGGGGGCAAAAGCGGGGGCGCCACAAAACGAGCCTGTTCAGTCTTTATGCTGGAAGTAACTGGAACCGAAAGCGGATCAAATCTAAGATCTAATGATCTAACCCCTTGGCATTGAGCGTCCCGCCACAAGTGTGCGGAGATGGAACGGTTTGGATACAGACAGGCATAGTGTACATAGAAACGAAAAAATGAATCTCAAAAGGGACCACTCTTTTCTTTGCTTTCTTCTAGTGTGTGAAATTACCCTCCCTCTTTTGCCGTGTAAATTGTATCAGCGGGTGACCGGTGATCCGTCTGTCTAACTCGACATCGGATGATGCCGGTACACCCACGTACACGCCTGCTTCAGACGTGCAGGTACAAGCTGGCATCCTTCCTGATCTTGGTCATCGCTAAGTGAAGCGTCAGATGAATAATTCCGCGGAATTTTACTTTCTGGGCGAAAAAGACTTACCAGCGATGATTGCACTGCCAACACCGCTTCCATCTTCGGCATGGTGAGTCACGATGCCACTAATCCCGTAAAATTTACCCGTGGAGGCGCCAGTGAGTCAGCAGAGTGAACAAAGCTATTGGTCAGAGAGTGATGAAGAAAGGTACGTGGGCGTCCTCACCGGCCTTTCTCTCCAAAGATGTCTACAAGACCTTCATGTACCCTCTCTGGGAAGCCAGGGTATTTCTATGCGGAACAACGCAAATCAGTGCTCTTGTGGGAAAGGGGCATATCAGCACGAAAAGTTGATAGAGTTCACCCACATTGTACAAACTACCATCGGCGCCTACAGAGCATCCCTCTTCCAGGTACCCCATCTTCTTTACAATCGCAGCAATTCCACAAGCGCTCAGTCGTGCCGCACGTCGTCCAATCAGCTTAGCGAGGGCTCGGAAGAACTGCCGTTCGGCAAGTGTGGTCTCAAGAGCAAAGAAGTGGGTGAATATCCCAATGATCATGAGAAGTTCATCCGTGGGATCACTGCAAAGAGATGACCCAATGTCAACCCCTCGATAAGCGACAGATGAAAGCAACTCACCTTTCCATCAAAGACAAGAAGGCGGTATCAAAAACATACGGTTTCTCAAGCTTGTACGTATTCTGGCCGAGGAAAAGGATACCCTCATCTATGAGCTCACAAATAACCAGTCGGAGGATTTCACCCAAGTATCGACCCGAGATGAGTTTCTTGGTAAGACGACGGGAAATTTGTATCGACCCGCTCACAGTAAACATGTGTTGCTCACCTCAAATGCTTGTTCACCAGGTTTGTTTGATGTTTCATCCACTGTTGCGTCATATTTTGTTCGAGGAAGGTGTTCATGCTCAAACGAGTCGAAAGCACCCTTGAAAACGAAAGATTGTTCCCTTGCAAATCGTCCGGATCATTAGAAGTCGACATACCCATTCACAATTAATGGCCATGTCGACATCAGGAGGAATTCCCAAGTTTGCAATCTTGGGAATATTCTTGACATGCTCCATGTATGCGGCGTTGCAACCTGTCCCAAAAATGACGGCTATCTTGGTCTTACAGTTAACGTAGTGGGACGCGATGAGTGTGCCGGTAGTGTCGTTGATCAATGCTGTCAAATGAACGGGAAGATCCTGGATGAGGGATCATTTAGAAGCAAGTCAGTAGCATAGCCGAACGAACGAAGTGAATCGAATGGAAACTTACAAGCTTCTTAAGAGACTGTCTGAACATCTCAGCAACATCTCTTCCCTCTGTGTTAGGTGCACCAAAGCCTTTTGTCCAGCGGATGAGTTCACCATGATCGATTCGCTCTTGCCTTCACCAAGAAATACGAGATGCAGAAAGAGGTGTCCCAGGACGCCATCGAGCCCCCGCCGACATGGACAACGGCAAGGCATGGTCAAATATCGCGTCAGGAGACGGTTAGCACGAAAAACATAATTTCGAACAACAAGAATTTGAGACTAGATCAAACTCACGTGCATGGATACGAGAACTATGAATAATGAACAAGCCGAAGTTAGTTTTTGACAGAAATTGGGTCAGCTCGGTAACTCACAGTAAATCCCAAGGGCAAAATCTGGCCTTCCTTCAACATCCCGGGCCCGTTACCCGTGTTCGAATCAATGAAGGTTTTCAAACATTCGGCACAAAAATCGAACAGCTTCTGTCCATCCTCTTGTTTTTGTTCTTCGGTGAGACGATACTTGGTTTGTGTAAGTTCAAATTTGCCATCGCCTTGCAGGGTAACAAGGCAGACTCGGAGGTTGGTACCGCCTAGCAATGGATAGAGAGAATGAGTTATACAGCCGAACAGTGTTATATAGTTCAGTGGCAACATCCTGGATAGATCAGGCCACCACAAGAAGATGTACGGACGCACCGAGATCCAAGGCTAAAAAGTCACCAGTCTCTTGGCCAGATGGCCACCCAAAAACGAAAGTGGGGATCATAGGCTAGATGAAATTGAGATAGATTAGATGAAAGCTCGGTTCCAACCGGAAGATGGAACGCGGAACAACAAAACATAGGAGCTTCGACGCGCTCAACACAAACTGACAACCATGCGGAATGGAAGATAAAAGCCCCACGCCTCACACGTCACTCGAGATCGTGATAGCCGATCAAAGCCGCCATGCCCAGCATATTTCCATCTTCATTCAGAGGCTACCAGGAAACATGCAACAAAACAAATATGGAAATCGGGGAGAAAGAATGGCTCAAGATAAATGATGTACGTACCACGATCTGATTGTACTTGGCCAAGCCCAATTCAAGGGTTTCGGTGAAAGCTTCAACGATCATGCGCATTCTCTGGGGCGTCAGGGTGAATCTATGTGGCATATCGAAGTGGGATAGAGTTTGTCAAAATATCGGGCGGAACGAGAAGGGCAGTTTAACGACGAGATTTGGTCAAAAGATAGTAGGCGCCACTGACAGCGTCTCGTATTTCCTGAGATGGTCGGCCATCGTCCTAGAGTTGCACAAAGGGTGATCAGCGAGCGAGCATGCGATCGCATCACAAGCGACATGACAAGATCGCCTGGGTCAATAACGAAGTGCAAACGCATACTTTTTGGTGGCATGTGGAAGGTCTTCCTCATCTTGTGTGCGAGTATGGATCGCAATGGTCTGGCCCGAAGGCAAGACAAGGCTTCCACTACCACGACGCGAAGCAGGCATGATTTCTCGAGCTAAAGGACTTGGAATGGTGGTGGTATGTGTTAAAGACGCGAGACGGGATGGTCCGTTGACTCTTTATAAGACAGTTACCCGGAGCCCCTCGCTCGGGGTTAGTACTTGGCGTTAGTACGTGGGAAAATCACGACTTATTTGTCAATTTCGACTTTCTCATTTTCTCCACCATGATTGGTCTCAAAGGAACACTGAATGTACGTCCATAGCTATGTATCACATCCTCGCTGAGTTGCGTGGCCTTGTAACAGGTCATTGACAATTCTGGCGCTCTCCTCGTCGAGTGTGTCAATGTCCTGAAACAAAAAGTCAACAACGGCTGGGGGTCGGTCGGCGACGAAATCGTCTGTGTCGTGAAACGCGCGCGTCCACTGACCGCCGCACAAGCCGCTTCCGCGACTGCCCTCAAAGTGCGCCGAGGAGACGTTCGTCGTGCCTTGATCGTGCGCACCAGGAAGGCAGTGAGGAGACCCGACGGGCGGTTCGTCCGATTCGATGACAATGCAGCGGTGTTGTTGAATAACAAAAGAGAAATGCTGGGCACGAGGATCGGCGGGATTGTCAGTGCAGATCTGCGACTGAAGGGTTGGGGAAAGATTGTCAGTTTGGCACCCAAGGTACGCGCAGTACATCGACCTGTATCGCAGAGCTCATTCTTGTCTCGTACAGGCTCTATAGCCAAGGCCATGTTTGACCATTGCCATGTAGAATACCCTAGCCAGACCATAATGTTGTTATTTAGATGTGTCACCTATTTGGTGTTCGCTACTCTTCCCATGATCATGCACGGTTCTTATTAACAGAAACACCCACCCTCGTGAACATCAAGTTCTCACTGTCCTGCGTGATGTTTCGTTCAAGACTCCTCCGAGCAATTCCATCCCGTTCAGGTGGCAACACTTCGACACATCGTGTCTTACGCCCTTCCTTTCGTCCGTTCGAGTTCGCAGTCCCGCGTTCGCGTCATGCTAGCACCAGCGGCACCAGTGCACCTTCTCGAACTACATCATCCTTTCCGGTTCTACTGGGTGCTCTAACGTGTGCCCTTATAGGTTACACCATTGGCTCTTCGACCACTCTGCCCTCATCACTTGCATTTCTTGGTCTCGGACGCCAACAAGTACCGACTGACGATGAACCGATTTATGGAACCCCAGCAGACTTTCAGAAAGCCATCCAAGAACTGAGGCAAGCGTTCAGCGATGGTGACCAAAATTCTGGTATCGTCAGCACCGATCCAGAAGACCTTCGGGTGCACGGATTTTCGGAGAACGACTACCACCCAGGTGTGCACCAGTATCTGTCACCCTTCTATCTAATGCGTATACGTGTCGGTTGTGCTCTACAGGTGCCCTTCACACAGTTGTCGTGTATCCAACAAGCACAGAAGACGTAGTCAAGATCGTAAAAATAGCTACCAAGTATCGGATGCCAATAACACCATTCTCAGGTGGAACCAGCCTCGAAGGGAACTACCGAGGGGTAAGCTCTCGCTTCCTTTGCGCTGTAGATTTACTTTGGATGTGATGAATGCATCATTTACCGCGCATTGTTTCCTTGACGCCATGTGCACATACATCGGTCATCTGCGCTTTCTGGATTCTAGATTCGTTTAAATTAACATGCAATAGCACGCAACAGGTGGCATTTGTGTCGACATGTCCAATATGGACAAGATTCTCGAGATTCATGGTTCGTGCCGATTTGTCTTGGTTGTACAAAATATTCATGCTTGGTCATGACTGTCGTATCAAACCCTGGACTGCTCGGCTTGAAATATGATATTGATCTGAAACTTACGGATGATCTTATGCGATAGAACAAGATTCAGATATCGTGTGTCAGCCTGGAGTTGGATGGATGGAGATTAATGAAACATTACAAAAGAAGGGTAGGGAGTATTTCTAGGGAAAGCATGGTCAACATCTGCTCATAATTATGTTCTGCTCAAAGGGATTCCTTTATTCTTCCCTGTGAGCATGCCGTTTTTCGCCATATTTCCTTCTAGAAGAAACGCCAATGCATATGACACCGTCTTAGCTGGATCCTGGCCCGGGAGCAACAATTGGCGGGATGATGAGTACCGGCTGTTCTGGAAGTACGTCTTTTCTTGCCTCTATCTGACAAAAACTGGATAGGCCTTCTCAAAGCGAATGCCGTGCGGTACGGAACAGCCAAGGGGGAATGGTTTCTTAATGCCGTATGTCCCTTTGCTTATATCACCACTTATTAACTGGAGTTACATACACCTGTGACTTTGATATGGTCCCTTTGCTGGTTTGCCACAACCTCCACAGACAGTAGTCCTTCCGTCTGGGGAAGTCATTAAAACACGACAACGTGCTAGGAAATCTTCAGCGGGTTTCGACGTAACAAAGTTATTCATCGGTGCAGAAGGTACCCTAGGGATTATTACGGAGGGTACGTACCAGTCCCTGCCTGCCCCGCGAGGGACGCTCATGTCGATTTTGTGGGATAGTTACGATTCGCTTGACTCCCGTATTACCCACAACGGTCGCCGTTGTACAGTTTCCCAATGTCAAGAAGGCAACGGAGGCAGTAATTGATGTAATGAATCGTGGGGTTGGTATTCGTGAGTACCTGTTGTTCGTCTTCGACCTGATCATTTCTCTAAACTCGAATAACCGTATATTCTTGCTCAGAATGTGTTGAACTCTGCGACTCTGAATTCATGCGTTCGACAAACCTTTTCGGAGCTTCGGAACGCACCTACCCTGAAGTCGACTCCCTGTTCTTCAAATTCCAAGGACCAACTCAGGCCTCAATCAAGGAAACTGCTCACATTGTCAAAGAAATTGTCAAGAGGCATGGCGCGACTGGTTTTGAACTCGCACGCAACGAGAAAGAGGCGAAGGATCTGTGGGCTGATCGGAAGAACGCACTTTACTCTGGATTAGCACTTTTGGAAGGGTCTAGGGGATGGAGTACGGATGTGTGGTCAGTCTTCCCCTACAGGCGCGGAAAAAGTAGTTGATGGTGTGTCATCACTCTAAAGTGTCCCAGTCTCTCGGCTTCCCGATCTCGTCTATGAAACAAAGCAAGACATCCAACAACTTGGACTTGTGTCCACCATTGTAGGACACGTTGGTGATGGTCAGTTCCAATTTCTTTTTCCTGTTGTCATTTCTCCTTGACCAGGCCAATTGGACAACAGGTAATTTCCATGCACTTCTTCTCTTCCAAAACGACGTACAATTGGCCAAAGCACGAGAAGCCGTACACAGGATGGTGGAACGCGCCATAAGGATGGAGGGTACATGTGAGTGCTGCATTCTTTACGAACTTTGACACTCGTTGGCTTATCGTCGCTAGGCACCGGCGAGCATGGGGTTGGTATCGGCAAACGGGAATACCTGTACTCTGAGCTAGGGCAAGGCACTGTGGATCTGATGCGGTCCATTAAAAAGACCATCGATCCACTTGGCTTGTTCAACCCTGGAAAGGTCAGTGTCAATCATCTACCGCGCAAGTGGCTACTCAGTACTTAACCCTTGTAGCTGTATCCCGACAAAAGTATGAAAAACCCAGAGAAACGTTGATTGCAATGAGAGCTGGAGAGCCTGGTCGCGTGCCAGAGATTCCCGTTCTGAGTGGCATCGTTGTATTACAATCCTTGGATATATCACGAACGTATTTCGATCCAGTACTTACCCATGAATACTTGAGTGTTCAAGACAGGCCGAGCTAAGCGTAAACTGAACGCCAAGTCACGTGCTTAGCGCGCATGGATCGCGAAGCAATGAAACGTTGAAATGCAAAGTTTCATCCAGACACCATCCACAGGTAGCCATGGGCAGCACGCTGTTCGGACACTCGACATCACAGCAACAGCCAGCGACGGGAGGTAACATCTTTGGGAACACGAATACGTCTCAGCAACAACGGACGACAGGAGGTGGTCTTTTCGGAAACACGACCTCATCTCAACAACCATCAACGACGGGTGGCGGCTTGTTTGGAAGTACTACTACTACCACGCAACCTGCGCCGGGGACGGGCGGGAGTATCTTCGGCGGCACCACACAGCCCACTGCGTCCGGGAGTATCTTTGGCAGCACGACCCCTGCTACAACCCAAGCTCCAGCTGTGGGGAGTATGTTTGGTGGCACAATGCAGCCCACAACCGGAGGGAGTATATTCGGTGGTACGCCCGCTCAGCCTGCTGCAGGAGGGGGTCTCTTTGGCGGCGCGAATACACAGCAGATGCAACCGCAACAGACGGGCACGTCGTTATTTAGCTCCACGACGACACAACCCCAGCAGACGGGCGGAGGTCTGTTTGGAGCGACGAGCACCAACACGCAGCATCAATCCTCGACTGGCACTGGTGGGCTTTTCGGGGCGACAAATGGGGCAGCGCAACCCGCTACGGGGCTCTTTGGCGCTGCATCAACAAGCGCACCTGCATCAGGAGGCGGGCTTTTTGGGAGTTCCACTGCATCCTCGAACCCACTGTTCGGGAACAAACCCCCTTCCAGTATCTTTGGCACCCAGCCCACGGGCACGGGCACCAGCACCAACACGATCGCGCCTCCCACGCTTTTTGGACAATCGACCACACAGACTACCACTGCACAACCTACTCCCTCGATATTCGGGCAGACTGCTCAAGCGCAAGCGCAAAAACCAGCCGGATCGCTTTTTGGGTCCACTACCCACCCGCCGACCACCGGAACCTTATTTGGCAGTACCCTCGCTGCCCCGTCTTTGGGGGCTGGGCTGGGTGCGGGCTCAATTCTTGGGACTTCCACGTCGAGATCGTCACCATCGACGCCCCAGCAACAGGATCCTCAGAGTCAGTTTGTGGTGCTGATGCAAAGGATCGATGCCATCGCGGAGGCTTGGAATCCAAATTCGCCTCAGTGTCGCTTCCAGGTGAATATAAATTCGTCGCGAGAGGTGCGAAAGAACGTTGGACATTGATGGTACCTAGCATTATTTCTATAATTTAGTTGACCCTGCGACTATTGGTCAGTACGGCCGGCCGGCCAACGCAACTAACGAGGCTCTTTGGCAGAGAGCTGCTCGAGAAAACCCGGACTCTAGTTGGTAGGTCAACGGCGCGTTCTGGTGGAATTGAATGCTGAGACTGTTTCAGCATGGTACCTGTGTTAGCCGTCGGTTTTGACGCGCTTAATGCTCGTGTGGAAGCTCAGTCCGCCCAAGCAACAGCGCAACAAGAAAAACTAAAGGTGACTTCAACGACATGAGGTGTTCGCCGCGATCTGATCCGGTTGCCAGGAACTCAAGAAGCGATTGCAGGCACTGACAGCGACACATACGGATACCTACCCTGTCGCGACTGCATCGCGCCCTATCTCAACATACCCAGCTCTCGCAGCGGCTTTTGAGGCTAGTTCAACATCTGCACCTCCTCATCCCAGCTGTCCGCTCCTCCTCCATACGCCCCGAGGAAGAGGCATTACGGGTGGCGCTGGAGGAGATGGAGGAGGACTTGCGGAGACCCGGGGGGATGAGTAAGCTGAGGAGCAAACTGAACGAGTTGTGGGCATTAGTTGGAGCGATTAATGCGGCCCGAGAACGTGGAAAGAAGGCCGGGGGCGAAGGGGCGGTAGAATGGACGGTGGTGGATGAGGAGGGGTTAAAACAAATAACCCAGGTCCATCATCTTGGATTCACTTTGGAGCGATCGCTGATTTTTGGTTACAGATACTGTCGGACCAGCAGGCAGGTTTGCAGCACCTGACAAAGATACTACAACGGGATCTCAAGGATCTTGGCGTGATCATGGGAACGAACGGAGAACGGGATGATGGGCATATGGGTGCGGAAATGAGGTTCTCCGCTTCTCCTTCTCCGTTGAATAGCTCGACGTCTACCCTGCATACAAGCGCACTTGGCAGATAGATTAAGTGTAAGCAGTACCGAGCTGGTCGTTGTAGTACGTGTTCGGGTTGCCCGCCGGAAGAATAAAGGAAGGCGTGTGAGACCGCGTCGTAATGAGGCAATCCTGATCTCGACCATTCGAAATCACCAAGACACCTCTGCATGTCTCCTCATCCATAAGCATCCTACACGACCCACAGCGCGACATTTGCAGCGACGACGACCACCACAGCGTTGGCTTTCTTACTGGTAACCGTAAAGCACTGGTACGACACGACTTTACACGATGCGCTACCGCACGCTCGAGATTCGTTGGCACGACTCTAAGCCCATATCAACCTGTGACTTCCAGCCCATACCCTTCAAAAAAGCGCGTCCAGCTCAAGAGAAGAACTTTGCATCCCAGTCCTACAGGCTCGCGACAGGCGGCGAGGACAATCATGTTCGGGTGCGTCGGCTGCTCAGTTCAAACGCGCTCGTGGCCTCAACCATCGCGTGGCTGTACTTGCATATAGGTGTGGGTGGTGCACCCAAACATTCTCCCTCCTTCCATCGCAGAATCGGGTGAAAATAGCGTCGCGCCGCGACCCCCGCGCGTCGAGTACCTCGCGACGCTCAGCAAGCATTCCGCTCCAGTTAACGTCGTGCGGTTCTCTCCAAATGGTGTGTATCTAGGACCTCTTGTGCATTTTTTCTTCTCATGGTATGTTCAGGGGAGTTTATTGCTTCGGCTGGAGACGGTATGTCGTGTATTGTGGCGGCCGCCGGGGTGTTGGCTTGACGCTTTATGACACCTATAGATGGAATGATCATCATATGGGCTCCGTCAAGCACTCCCCCACTCGCGACCTACGGGAGTGACTCGAGTGCCGAGGACCTACAATACGAAAAAGAATACTGGAAACCCCGTACAACATTTCGGTTAGTCTTTGATTATCTCCGCTCCGAACATCTAACAAAGGACTGCGAAATTCAGGTACACAACCATGCAGGTGTATGATCTTGCGTGGAGCCCGTCGGGGGAGTATATCCTTGCGGGTAGCATGGACAATTGTGCACGCGTTTATACAGCAGTGGATGGTTCGCTTTCTTCTATTTTACCCTTCTCTTGAGCTTGACTCATATGTTCCTAGGTAAATGTGTTCATGAGATCGCCGAACACAATCACTATGTGCAAGGTGTCGCTTGGGATCCCTTGAATGAATACATTGTCACGCAGAGCAGCGACCGCTCCATGCACATTTACAAAATCTCGACCAAGCAGGGAACGTTTGAGGCACACGCGGTGGGGAAGAACACCCGCATGGCATTCAGCCACTCTCGCACGCCGAGCACGCAAACCCGTATCAAGGGAGGCTTCAAGCGCGAATCCACCAGTGATGTGGAGTCTGCTTCTGCGGATCAGAAGGAAGAGAGGGACCTTTCCCAGTCGGGTAATCACAGTAATTCGATCGTGTATCCTCCTACCCCTGCTACCTCTGCCAGCACGCCGTCTACGATGTTTCCGCCACCTCCCTTTGAACGACCGTCTTCCAGACGCTCTTCATTCAGTGGTTCCAATGCCCCATCGTCACCGGCTCACTCTCATTTCTCCAGATATGGGCGTTCACCATCCCCTATGCCTCCTCTCCCTGCTATACGCGCTTTACCCTCACCAGCGTGGTCGACCATCAAGTTGTACGGAGATGAGAGTTTCACAAACTTCTTCCGAAGGTTGACATTCAGTCCCGATGGCGGATTGTTGCTCACGCCGGCTGGACACTTTGAAGATCCATCCTTGAACACGGTGACGAAAGGGGATGAGACGCCCGGTGATCGCAAGCGCCGGTCGACTGATAAGAGCGGTTCAACGCAGAGCGACCTTGCCAACCCAAATTCTGCGTCGTCTGTCTTCATATACTCCCGCGCCAATTTTGCACGTCCACCCATCGCCCAGCTTCCTGGGCACAAAAAGGCCTCTGTCGCAGTACGCTTCTCTCCCATCTTGTACGAGCTGCGACATGGCGTTGTCGGTGCCGCACCCGAGGAGACGAAGACAGCCGTTTTGGAAAGGGACAAAGAGGGCAAGCTGGCCGTCGATCTCACTAGTGGGACCAATGCGTTGGCGCGCGAACAACCAGTGCTTCTCCCATCTCCGCGAACAGAGAAGGCACCGGCTGCCCCACATGCAAGCGCTGGTTCGGAGACACCAACCATGCCCTCTCCCTTACCTAGCCCCATGAAACAGTCCAATTCCATGGCGACCTCTTCAAAAACATCCACACCTGCTGCTGCCACTGGGACTGTATTTGCGCTTCCGTACCGAATGTTATATGCAGTGTTGACGATGGACACTGTCACCATCTATGACACACAACAAGCGGGTCCAGTCTGTCTTTTGACGAAATTACATTACGATGAATTTACAGACATGTCCTGGTTCGTGCCTTGGGCGTTATTCGAGCGTCGATTTGCTTATTATTGTCATTACCTAGGTCTCCGGATGGACAGACGCTCATGCTTGCCTCCAGAGATGGCTACTGTACTCTCATCATCTTTGACGAGATACTCCCGGCACACCATACCCAGCAATCGACGCTGCAACTGCAATCGATAGCCCAGCACAACTCGGTACCGCTTACATATGCGTCATCTGGGTCTACGTCTACTCATACTGCCCCGTTGACGCCGGCGAGTACGAGTGTGGGCCTACCTATCATTGCACCGCCGGTTGTGCCAACGAAACGGCAAGTGCATGGAAATGAACCACCCCCTCAACAGGCGCCGATGCCCAAGTCAGCCGTCGAGGAGCCCGTAGTCCCCAGTGGGAGTTCTACTGCTACAATAGACAACCCTGGTGAAGCTGAAGAAGCCAAAGAGCAGCCGCCAAAGAAGAAACGGCGGGTGGTGTTGACCCGGGTCGGTGATATTGATACTTAACTATGCGGGGACGGACCTATGCCTTTTCATTTCTCCTGCTTCATGCGTGAAACGGGCTTCATGTGTAATATCTTACATCCTCGTTTCTAGTCCCTTTTCCTCGTAATTCTCATGTTGTTCAGATTACCCTCGGGTAGTAGTTTCTTCCCCAAGGACTGCTGATCTTGATACATGTACAATGAACCTGAATCGTAACATATTTATTCTTTGGCTCTCGGAAACGGATGCAATGTGATGCTATGCGTGTGTCAAGACCATGCAGTTTTCCCTCTCCCTCTCATCTATACATCCTATTGGGTCGCGAGATGTACATGCATATGCGCCGTGTATTGGAACCAATACAGCCAAACGATCATCCAGTCTTGTTCTTGCTCCTCTTGCCGACCTGGGCCTGGAAACCACTCTTGATGGCATTAACCGATCGTCGCGAGCCACATGACTCGCAGGCCATGAAGAATATACGGTTCTCCTTGGTGAGGAGCGTGTCTGGCGACTTGCACGTTTTGCAAGTGACATATTCGACTGTAGAATGCGGTCATGCCAGTGTGTCAGTCCACAATAACACGAAACCACGCCCCTCTGGTGCATAAAGACGAACCGATATACCGCCTCAACACGTTCTCGACCTGTTTTGGCTGGAAGCGGCCCTTGATGACCAACCTGCCCGAACCGTCGACACTTCCGGTCGTGCCCATCTCAGCAAAGAGAATTGGATGACGTGATCTGGGGATCGATGCATACGCCTGCAAATATCTGCAACGTTTGCGAAAATGGAACGGCGGACACCCTCTCGGAGGATTTGGGGTGGGGCAATGGTGTACCGTTTTCCTGCGGAGGTGAGTAGGGAAGGGTTGGAGACGTGGAGTGAGGCGTAGAAACGCGTCAGAAGCTGTTGATAGCGATTATGAGGATGGTTTGACAATGATGTTTAAACATCGGGATACTTGCCTCTGGATATGTGTAGTCGCGATCGCTCGTCAGCCAAGGCTCGCCACCAGAGTCAACGCTGGTGGGTACTTCTGGTCTCGCGAACGGATCTTCGCCGAGCTCGGTTTCATCGAAGTCATTGAGGTGCTCGCCATCATCGATTTCGACGTCGTCTGCACCGTCCACAGCATCTTTCGATTTCGATTCCTCAAGTTCCTTTTCAAAATCCTCCATCGCCTTTTTCTTGGACGTTTTCTTCTTCTTCTTCATGTCAGAGAAATCAAGGTCTTCGGAGGCGATCGCGCCAGAGGAGGCGCCTGCCGGCGTGGAGGTGCCAGAGACATCTTCGCCCTGATGTGCAATTAGCAGCGCACAGACGGTGTAGGGGTATGATATCACATACGAGATCCATAGGAATGTCTTTCTTCTTCTTCTTCTTCTTCAGACCTTCGGGGAACATGGACTTGAACTCGTCGTCCTGCTTCTGGTCGTCCCCATCTGCATCGCCGCCTTCGGCGGTCTGGTTGCGCTTCATCTGCTCATGGACGGTTGTTGGACCGAGGTCGACGGCATCGCCGTTGGTAGTCGTGCTCTCGATCGTGGTCGGTGCTGGGGTAGTAGGGTCTGCCTCTGGCCCGAGCGGATCTTCGGTGAATGCTACCGTCTTTTTCTTTCGCTTTTTCAGCGAGGGGTCGAATAGTGGCTCCTTCTGATGCCATGATGGATGTCGTGCGCGTCGTCGACGTCGATGATGAGGCTTAGATAGCGCGTCCGAGGGTAGATTGCCGAGAATTAAGTCGGCGCATGGATCTCGGCATGTTTGTACTCCGCCCGAGGTTGCCCGACCAAGGTCTGATTATTATTTCTTTTACCAAAGGGACATGTTTGCCAGGCAGTCCGTCGCTCGTCTCGCCGCACAACAGGCCCACCGTCACGGTGCTGCTCCCAAAAATGCCCGTAACATGGCTACCCTCCGTGAAATCGAGCTGCGGCTCAAGTCGGTCAGAAACATTGAGAAAATCACCAAAGTAGGCCGCTTGCTTGCGTTCGCCAACTAAATTGAATGCGATGTCGTTCTAGTCCATGAAGATGATTGCCTCCACCAAACTTGCCAAGGCGCAGCGCGCCATGGTCACAGGCAAAGAGTACGGTATTGCCAACTCCGGTGCGTCCCGCTCACCCACGCGCGTTCGTGTCCGTCCGCTAACCCCGACCGTCGTACCTCAGAAATCTTTGACCATACCCCCTCAGAGACACCCGCCAAGCGTAAACTCTTCATTGTCGTTTCGTCCGACAAGGGTCTCTGCGGTGGTATCCACTCCTCGGTCTCGAAAGCCACCCGCCGTGTGCTCGCAGACTACAGAGAATCCCGTCGATGCCGACTCCCCGGTCATGGTTATTGGTGACAAGTCCAAGGGTCAGCTCGCCCGTGCCGTTGGTAAAAATCTCGCCTTGACGTTCAACCAAATTGGACGTGACATTCCAACCTTTGCGGATGCTGCCGGTGTTGCGGACTTGATCGTCAAGAGCGGTGTCGAATACGATTCTATCACCATCGTGCACAACAAGTTCGTTTCGGCCATCTCATACGAGGCTGGTACTGTTGAGGTTGCCAACGAGAACATCTTCAAAGAGTCGCGTCCGTGTTCTATTTATATTTTGAAGTATGCTCATGTTTTTGACTGTACTCTGCAGCTGGTTTCCGTGCATATGAGATGGAAGATGACGTCACCAAGGACCTTGCAGAGTTCTCATTAGCCAACGCCATCTATGCTGCTCTTGTCGAGGCACACGCGTGTGAGCAGAGCGCTCGGTATGTTCAATCCCATCACAACTTGTCATACCTCTTATTTGCGCAAATAGCCGCAATGCCATGGACAATGCATCGAAGAATGCCAAGGATATGATCAACACTCTCACGATGCAGTACAACCGTGGCCGTCAAGCCGCCATCACGAACGAGTTGGTTGACATCATTACTGGTGCGTCACAGGCGTCCCGCCACCTTGTTCTCTAGCCCAACTGACGCGATCCATTCCGAAACAGGTGCAAGTGCGCTGTGAGATGGTTATTATTCTAGTCGGCGCGCGCATGATTGTTATTCGCGGCTGTCCACCTCCATAGATCAATATTATCGTTCCTTTCTGAAGGTCGTGCTTTTCGAGTGAACTTGAGTGTGATTTCGTTGCTTGTCAAGGGTGATCCAATCACTCAGTCTGATCTATGATCATCACACAATCGTACCTTGGAGATATTCCCGCTAAAGTTTCATGTCAGGAAAAAGTGCATATGGGGCAATGCGTCATGTAAAGAGATGAGGATACATGTAGTTTTGTGTCGTCTCCCAAACACTACGGGAACAAAGCATCCAATCAGAACTGTGAATAACAACAATGTCAGATATTGAATCACGACGCTGCTAAGCAGGTACTTACACGGAGAGGTTGGAAGAACCACTTGTTCTTGCCGCTCTGGTACCGTTCCTCAAACAGTTTTTTAATGTTCTTGCGAGCGTCCTCTCGTTGCGTTACCTCCTTGAAGGTGTCCGATGCGACCGTTCCCTTTAGACTCTCCAACTCCAAGGCATAACGCGTCGGGAAGAGATGCGAGTAGTTGACAACCTTTTCAATATGGGCACATAGGCATTGGTCACCGCACGAGAAACGTCAAGCTGACCTTGATAAAGGGTTTTACTCTACTTCTCCGTTGTACCTTCTTGGTGCCCATGCGACGGGTGACTTTTCGCGGGTACCGCTCAATACCAGCGACGATCGCGTGGGGGTAGGGACGTTCCTTGGTCCCTTCATCGAGTTGTTTGATGACGACGACTTTCTTGCCTGCCTGACGGCCCTGCAAGACGATGGCGACCTAGAGAGATTCAGTTTGTTTCTAAGCGCGAAACGCAACAGAAAACGCCTGACTTTTCCTGGTTTGTAGACTAGGATACGGGGGTGAGCCACACGTTGTGATCGAGGTCAGATGAGGACGTACTCTTGGGCATACTTGACGTCGGCGCGGGCGGTGACTCTACCTTGGGTGGGCTCGATGATTGGGTTCGGCGAACTCTGCAAGCCACTCGGCAATTTCCGTTTGTATTGTACAGTTTCTCTAGGCTTATGTCATCAAACTCGATAGTGTCGCGTCTGATTCGATCAACGTTTGAACGTTGACAGAAACATCCACGAAACGGCGGGTTCTGTAGACTCCAGTTCTCTGCCGCGATTACTGTTCTATGTTGCATCGTTCGATTCAACAGCGCCCGGTAAAGGCGTACAAAAGGACCCGTTTCACTTACAAAACGGGTTAAAATATGTCATGATAATTGGAAAAGCTTCCATGCTGTATCCCTACCTGGTGTAGTTCATCACCACCTCAAGGTCGACCAAATTGATGTACTACTAGGTGCCGAAGACAATGGAAGATCCAGAATTCAGGATCACATACACTATATCGGTCGTCTACACATTGTAGCCGGCATCTGTCAAGGGTCCCAAGTCTCAACTGAGTATCGGGCATCCGCTGGGTGGCCCGAAAATATATCAGCGTCGCGGCTGTGTCGAAACTGTCAGATGTCAAAGTGACAGCGTTCTGAGCCGGGTATCTCGCAAGATAGTCACATTAACAAACGATCCGGTGACGTCGCTTTATCTATGTACGCCGCCCATGCCTCGTAAGTATGTTGGTACTTTTTCCCATCTCTCTGGATCATCGGGTTGAAATTGCCGTGATGCGGGATGGTTTCAGGTAGCTGCCATCACCATCGGCCGGAAGAAGCGGTTTCGTATATATCTCCGTGTAAGTTCCACACTTAACTACGCTTCAACCGGAGTATCGCCGCTCCCTGAATTCCGCCTCTCGTATACAAGTGCGTCTACAAAATAATGATTCCATGTTCTGTGTGTGCCGTAAGTTTACATTCTCGGGCGAGTCCATCGCGTTACGACTCCACAAACGCCACCGTCATGTTGGGACGAGTTAACGCTGTCAAGATGTTGAGCTGACAAGTATTAGCCGAGGTATATATAATGGTATCTATAACGATTCAAAGTCAATTTGCGTCGATGGTGCGGATTCTTGGCAAGACTCATGTGCGGTCAACATTTGCCACTTGGTCGCTGCCAATCAGCCAAGCCGTAACGTATGCTACTGGTGAATAAGTCCTTTGGGTAGAAATCAACCGATACCAAACGGAGACCAACCTGCGTCGTCGCATTTACATTTATCCACTTCCGACAACAGCCGATTATGTACCTGCATAACGTTATCCACATGTCAAGAAGCTATTTTGCCCTTGCAACACGTTGATGCCATTCACAGGCAATGTCGTATTCAGCTACCCTACTTCAAGATGCTAATGAAATTTTTATTTCCGAACTCAAAATGCTGGACACTCTTGTGAACATAGACCGCCATCACAACCGAAAACAATTGAAAATGTGAAAGTCCGTTGAGCAGACATGTCAACAGGAATAAGTGGTTGGGTGATGCAAGTGAAGCTGGGGTATGAATTAAAGACGGATAACAAAAGGGTGTAAGCGAGGGACAAAGAGTGGACGGCTCGACCGAGTAGTAGCCAGTATTCTAGAAGCCAGTATTTTAGGCATTGATGTTGACTTCGAACCAAAATAAGTAACATATAACGATAGAATAAAATGATTACTCACTTGGACTGCAGCCAACTGTTGATAAGACCCGTGTAATCATTGTTTTGGCAACAGACTGGCTGGCTTTGACTGAGAGACGTCAATGTCAACCGGATTACATGCTTTCAACGACATACCATTCTGCCCCACTTCCAGTACCAATGACAGAGATAGGGTCGCAGCTCAAACCACAGTTGGTACCGACCGGAACGTTGAGGAGGCCGAGTTGGCCCAGTAACGTGTCCACCGGGCTGCCTCCGTGGCTAGTAGTCTGTTGGAAGGAATTGCAGCACATCACGTCGCCAGTGTTGCATTGACCACCGGGAGGAGGAGGGGTACCGGAAGGCTTATGACGCTTCTCTGGAAAGGGATGAGAGATAAGCAACTAAATTACAAAAAAAGAATTAAAACCAACGCTGGACGGGAGTTGCACGCTTAGCGGGAGCCATTGGGGGCAGACCACGAGCCATGCGCTGAGCGTTGGTCTCAGCAGAGACGACAGTGACGGCAGCGGCAAGAGCAAGGACGACGGAGAACTTCATTGTCAGTGCGAACTGCAGGGAACGGTCTCTGAGAGAGGAGGGGAGAAATGAAGGGAAATGATGAATAGTGGCTACAAGGGGGCAGCTTTATAGAAGGCTATGAAGGGTCGATTTCGGCAAACTGCATGCCCTAAAAGGGTAGTTATGGTTCCATCTCATCTCCGATGCATCAATATACACCTGAATAAATCTCGAATTGTTTCCTTCCCGAAGGTGTGACGTCCGTTCAATTCCCTTCCAGAGCTTTTCCGCTCCTACCGCCAGATCTAAGCACTCGGACAGGTTTATGGTTGAACATGTTGTCAACACGCACTAGCAGAGTTATGTCACAATAATAGATTTTCGCTTCGACAGCCCTGCCGCCACCCGCCCAACCTCTCGTTAAGTAACCAATATCATTGTGGTCGCTTCAGTTACGACCCCAACTCGAAGTTGGACTCGCCGCATCTCAAGTCTACGGCGACTTTGCGTGCAGTTGAGAAAGTATTTTGCACCGTTCCTGACACGATGACATGGTGCCGTTGACAGGGCCTAGGCCCAACTGGCATGTCTTGGTGCCGGTCCACCGCGGAACGAGACGTGTTTCTGACATGCCTCGATGCGAGCCACCAGTACCCCCGTGACCTAATGACAAACAATGACACTTTGTCACTCCCCATGCACACGGCGGCCCCGCCGATATGTATGTTTCATTTTCTTTGTCTCGATCATACCACCTGATCGTGTTTCAGTGCTTCCTGTACTGATGCAGACGAACCCGTTGGCTGTTGCTGACTCAGATCCAGATATGCCGTCGCCGTGTCCGTATCAACGCTGAGATACACCGCCCAGTTCTCCTTCTCTGATGAGCCGCCCGTCTTCTTGTTCCCATGATGGGCGGTGTTTCCTCCGGTGACAACCGATACGATAAGCCCATCTTATGCTTGCTGTCGTGGATCGTGCCTATTTTCGACATGTCGTACGCCTCTGGCTGAACCACTCTTATCATCGTACGAATTTTGGGGTGCATTCCACATTTAATGATAACCCCAGCTGCAGCATGATGCACTCTAAAGGAAGTGACGAAATTAGATGAGAACTCGTTTCGTAGACCGTATCGTGATGCACAACACATCTCAGCATCTCTTGCTAAAAACATCCATGGTTCGGAAGTACGACATCAAGTACGAAAATTCCTGCATATCGGTGCCTCATGCGGGCTCACGGATTGCTCACGCAGAAAATAATGCGGAACATGCGGTCACCAGGTCGTCCACAGGGTCGCAACGTCACAGTATCTCCTCTGGTACAAGTTCGAATGTCCAACTCCACCAACGCATGATTCATTCAATATGCCTGCATGGTCATCACTTTCAACTGCAACCGCGAATGTCGCTTATCGGTACACTGGCGCAGATGATGAAGAAAAAAAAGGTTGAGGGGGTTTAAGTATCTCATCCTCAGAACCTTCGAGGAAGAATGCTCACTCTACCCGGGGATGTATGTGTCACAGGCGGTAATTCCAATGCTAACTTCAACAAATATGCATTAAAGTAATTAGAACGTTTCTTACGGCACAATCCTCTCCCTAAGTCGTGTCTGGCCGACTCTCCGGTGGAAGGGACGGGTCCGTGAAGCTATGGTTGCACTTTACACAGACGAAAAACAGAACCATTCGTGTCTCCTTCCGCTTTGACTGATCTTGGTAAAACACCGCACTGGAATGAGCGTGAGTAACACAGGCGACTCCAAGAAGAATGAGATCATGTACGCACTCTTCATGACCGCAACGCGGACATGAAATATTGGAATGAGCCTTCAATGGGAGTAGTGTCACCAAAGGGTGGAAGTATATTAATGGAGCGTAGCTTACCAGAGTTGGATCCAACCCCAAATCGGTCGTTACTCCCACTTGCTCCCTGTGGTGTAAATGAAGTTCAGCCAGGCGCAGTAAAACGCATCGCGCAGCCACCGGGATCATGGTGGACGCTGGTGCTTGCATCACGGAGGAGGACCAAGATCGAGACTTACTTGGTGACCTTGAGTAAATCATTCCTGTATACACATTTATTGTCACTGATTTCAGAGTGCTCGCATATCCGGCATGCATAGACCATGATGCGGCGCTGTGTATCAGCTTTTGGGTAGAGGAGGTTGTTGCATTCCGAACAGAAGTGAAGGGAGGCCTAAATTACAGAGAGACAAGTGGTTTGAAGAAAGTTAGCCATCTTGTCTACACTGGCCAGTGTTTCATGAGCTGACCATAATCGATCAATGACAAGATGTTTTTCAGACTCCGACTCGAGACACAACTTCTTCATACAAGTCAAAGTCTTAAGCTTACACCACCACGCCAGATATTCAATCGCATCAACGGAATGGCAAAGTTTCGGCCGTTTCGATGGACGTACGTTGGTCTTTGGCTGATCCGCACCTGGTTTGCTCTCTATAGCACTGGCTACATACATCCTGACGAACACATGCAGAATGGAGAAATGGCGGCCGGTACCCTTCGTTCTTCGTTCAGACAGGCATTCTTATTGACATGAGCGAGGAAGGAAATGTCCTCGGATTTCATACCTTGACCACTTGGGAATGGCGCCCAGATTTTCCGGTCAGATCGGTTCTTCCACCCTTCGCGACTACGGGGTTACCCTTACTCATCTTGAGATCAATTTTCGGACGTGAGGAAATCTCTTGACGCTTTGAGCAGGCCTGACAGTTAAATGAAGCCGAACGGCTGGTATACCCCTCACTTGTCTTTCGTGTCCAGCGTTTGGCATTCCTATGCTTGTCCGGTATACTTGGTAATCATTCATTCTATCTCTCTTGGGATAGTCACTCAGGTCGTGTAGATTACAGTATCTTGAATCTCGTCTCATCACCCGCTCCTCGTCGCTTGTGCCTACTCTTGCTTGCGTCGTCCTATGTGACATGTACGTTTCAAGTTCGGCCATTCTCAAACTCGCTCGAATCGGCATTAGTCGCGCTCTGCCTTGTAATCTTTAAGCGGATAGTAGAGTATTGGACGCGTCTTCAGGTAGGCGGAAAGCCCACAGAAGAGAGGGGTTTCTGTCCTACCCATAGTCTCGGTCGCGAACTTCACCTCCTTGCACTCCTCGCCGTCATTGGTACCTTTCACCCGTCCGACTTTCATTGCATTTGCCCTCCCGATTGCATACCAATTATTCTGGTTCTTGTTCCAGACAACTGGATCTCCTGTTCGTACGTTGCTACCGCCCCTTCTCACAGCTATGCTTGCAAGCTCCGTATTCATCGCTGCCTGATACATATTATTTTCGTGGCGACTTTTCCGAGCTAGTCGTTACCCCTTACAATTTTGTCAAGTATAATCTATCGACAGAGAACCTCGCCGACCATGGCTTACATCCGAAGTGGTTGCATATCGGTGTCAACCTACCGATGTTGCTCGGACCGCTGCTCGGATGGTTTGCATGGCGCAGTATACTCCAGTTTGTGAAGTCCTCCAGACTTCCGCACCCAAAAAGTGCATTTTGAGACGGATATCCTTCGACAAAGTAATGTTGTTTCCGTATCTTTCAGCAGTCAGGACGGTTAACAGTTGCGAAGCCTTGATCCAGATGATCATATCGTCACTGTCGATTTTATCCCTTCAACCTCACCAGGAACCTAGGTTTCTGACTGCCATTGGTTCTCCCGATCATTGTTCTGGCAGCCACGGCAAAATTGCCTCGACCAGGCGCAATGTTCTGGGTGAGTCGTTTTCCCATACACGTTGTGAAGTTACTCTTAATGGTATACCAGGTGACCTGGACTACGTTTAACGTAGCGTCCGTTCTCGTATTCGGCGTTTCACACCAAGGAGGGGTCGTTCCATCCCTTCTTTCTCTCCATTCCAAGCTTGGCGCTGCAGCCGCTGGATTCAACTACCCGTATCATCTATTGGAAGACTTATATGCCTCCCCGACATTTACTTGGAGTGCCTCAGCGGGGTGGGCATGTTCTCTTTCCGAGTGTCGGTATATTTATTCTTCATTAGACGTCATCTCTGGAAAGATATCCCTGATCGATCTTTCGGGTGCCCCAAAAAATGACCTCGTGGCCGCATTCGCTTCGCCATCTTTCACGTCGACATACCTCGTGGCCCCCATGTCGATGTACTCGTTTTTACCTCGGGGCGTCTCGTCATGCATGTCGCTCGAGGAGCGGATCTTCCCACATCTCGATTTAGACCACATCCCTGAAAGCATGGAAGTCGGGGGAGTCGAGGCGCTGAGCCTCGGCATCTACGCCGTCCAGCGAAGTTGTGTTCTCGAAGAGTTGACAACAAGAACCTCCACTGTAACGTAGTCTGTTTATTCTCTACTAATTTCCTGCGTTCATAATCGACAAAGGGTTGTCACCTGAACCCCTTCACGCTCCCTGGGTTTACGGCTGGATGATGTAATTTTTTGCTGGACCCGAACAACAGTTTGTCAATAGCACCGATCACTTGGCGTTTCAATGTGTTCCGGCGCGCGTTTCCTTGGTACGAATTAAAAACATGGTCTGACCTCGACTCGGACCATGACATCGATCAGGCCTTCGTTGCGTTTTCGTATACTGCCCTTTGCTCGATGGTAGGACGCTTCAGACCTACTGTCGGTTATTTCATGTCCGAGGGCGGGGGCAAGGCGGTATGACTCCATAATATTCAAGTTGCGCATCATCTGAGCTTCGAGCTAGCCAATGTAGGTCACATCTTATATTTCTATCAACTATTTCGGTGGTGTATTTTAAAAATTCACCGCTCAGAGTCCTAGATGGACCCATGTGCGATGTGTTTAACGGCATAGGATGTAAGGTGCATAGTCGAACCATTATATCGCACGTTCAGCCCCGCCGCTTCCCGGACCGAGAGATAAAAAGGTGGGGCGGGCGTAGTGCTGGTTCGGTAGGAACACCCTATTCCTTTGATCGTCTGCGAACGGCCGTTCCTCTCTCCCCGAACTCAACGAAAAGTCTAAATGTTCTTCCGCCCCTCTTCCGTTCTATTCTCGCTCGTTGCCCTCGCTGGGATCGTCGCTGCCGCCCCCAGAGCGGTTCAAGTTCGTGACGACTCGGACAGTAGCGGCTAGTGCAACACGGGCAGCATCCAATGCTGCAACAGTACGTATGATGTGAGTGTTGGGCGTAATTCGCATTTGGCAGCATCGTCACCAGTTGGGGTGACAATTGAAGCGCCGCCGTAGGATTAGTCATCCTTTTACTACAGAGTCGCACACTTTTTGTTTCTTTCCTCAGCTCGTTGCACTCATACAACGGCTGAGGTGCGTTGGTCATTTAGCTCACATAGACACGAGACCTGACATACATACAGACGAGTCTTGTACTAGGAGTCACTTTCCAGAAGCGTAGAAAATAACATAAACTGACCGACCATTGCGTCGACAGTCCGATTCGGAGCAAGTCACGGAGCTGTTTGGGTTGATGGGGCTCGAAAAGCCAAGTTCCAGTGGCTCGGTCGGCTTTGGATGTTCCCCGATCACGGGCACAGGCTCGGGTAGTGGGTCTACCTGCGTCTCGCAACCTGTGTGCTGCGAGGGCGACACATTTGTGAGTTCTAGTGCTCGCTATATATGTTTGGTTGACGTGGACGCGTGCGGTTTAGAGCGGTCTCATCAACATCGGATGTGTTTCGATCACCGTCATCGTTTTGTGAAATGGGTGGTCCCCAACGATGATGGATCATGTATATTTTGTTTGAAATGGAAAACCCGGGACTGTATAACTAAATGTGTTTGTGGATTTAGGGAAATGTATCAGATATATTTGTAAATATGTACCTTGGTCTAGCTTGTGTTGGCGTATTGAGCGTGGTCCTCACTGACACTACGATGCATGCTGTGGAGGGAGACAAGGAAATTCCTCGTTGTGAAACTGGTCGCAACCGATCTCCAAGCTGCCAGTATAAAGATTCAGGTGCGAGGAGGATGGTTTGCTCCGAGACCTAAGGTTTCGTATTCCTTAGATTTCTCAATGTCGTACATGATACTCCATACTATGTCGTCATGTATCCTTCTATGTACTCCAACGATTCAAATCAGGGTGTGGTCACCGTATCCACAGTCAATATACAGAGAAAAGTCTCACTATGTTATCCAGTCTGCGCCCGCAAAAAGGTCAACCATCCCGGGAACTTATCATCCTCGAGCTTCACGATCGGCTCACATATTCGCATCAACTCCGGAGGCACACCAGCTTCTTTGCACAACGCCACGGTTTGTGCAAAGTAGCGGTCGGATTCGGTCTCGTGACCCAGTAACAGCTCTACTTCTCCGAGAGCTCTCGTGCATGCCATCTTGGTGCGAATGTTATCCAGAATATCACAATCTACGACGACATCCGCGAGAAACTGACGAGCTTTGGAATAATCCTTCGCGTATAGTTCATTTCGTCCTTGGACATAGCGCATCTCCAGAAACTCGGCAGACGAAGGGGTGGCCATCACACTGAGTGTATCGAGAGAGTGTTGCACAAGAGACCGTGCAAGTTCGTACTTGCCCTGGACCGAAGCGACCGCGGCTTTGTGGATAAGGACTATCAACACGAGCAAGAAATTGCCGTCTACGGCGTCGTGTGCTTCGTTCAGAAACTCCATAGCTACTCCGAAACTCCCCTGCAGGAATGCTGCATTGGCCACGGCTTCGAAAAACTTCCAGCGATCCCACGCATCGGATGATGACATGGAGTGTGATCGAAGGGATTCGAGATTCTTTTCGACTTCTTCTAGCGGGCAGTAGCCGTGGTACATTTTCGCCGCCCAGTGGAGTACACGTGATTGACAGTCGAAGCGATAATGATCTGCAAAGCGCAAAAAAAGGTTATCGGCGTCTTTGTGGGACGTGAACATCTTGGCAAAGTCAAGCACGTCATAACTTGCAACTTGACGGTCCTCGTCGATCTGTTCCCACGACGGGGAGTGTAAGAAACTCTCTACCAGTTTCTGACACCGTGCAAAAAACCCCCGATTATTGTATGATATGGCGGCGCTATAGACACAAAAACTTGCCATATCGTGATCCTCAACAGCGAGGAAGAGTACACGAGCAGCAATGTTGGCGGTTCCGGAGGACGCCCAACTCGAGAGCTGAGAATAAAGAGCTCCAAGGGTGAACAAGCATCGTGCCTTTGAGACTTTGTCGGGGTGCGAACCTTCAGGAAGCGAGAAAATCGTAGAAGCTAGGGACGTGGGACGAAGTTTGTGGTTTTTGAGGCCAATAAGAAACTGACGGCAGGCATGTATGGTGTTCTGGATGCTGGCTGGAGTGTGCTCCATATCGAACGCAAGAAGGCTTTCAATGTTCAGATGATCGGAAATGAGGAGGTTCGCGTGCGCATCCTTTGCCTCAGATATTCCGTTCAGAGATTCATAGTATACTCGGCGAATATCACCGAGAAGGTTGAGCTCTGTCACCCCTGTGGTCGAGGATTCATTAAGGAGGAATAAGCGAATGGGCGCGAGCGTCGTCAAGAACGTGCCATGACGATATACGAGTGACACCCTGCATAGCATGTCCACGAGCGACGAAATATGGCAGATGGAGGGGAAAAAGCTTGTGATGTGCTTCCGATTGATGCCTTGAGGGAAAAAGGCAATGACGTAGAGTACATCCAGAGCCTTGTCACCGAGATTCTTGACCGACGGTGAGCTCAGCGACAAACGGATCGTGAACCCAAGGTTCTCCTTCCTCCTTCCCTCCTGCAGTAACCGCGTGTTCCATTCCTCGAGGAGTTCTTCTCCTGTCCATTGGCTCTCGCTTGCAGTGTGGGCGAGGATGTGGATTGAAAGTGGGTGGAAGTCGAGCGCAGCCAAGACTTTGTCGACAGCGTCATCTGTGATATCTCCAGTGTATATCTCTCTAAAGTATTTCCTTGCGGGGACCTTTTCAAGTGGAGGGATACGAACTTGAGTCCAGTGCGCATCTCGAGCATTGTGACTTGTTCGAGATGTCAGTATAACTGTGACTCCTCGAGTGTTTGCGATGTCGGACACAATTGATTCTATTTGCTCCGCCGCCTCCGAATTTTCCGCATCTTCAAATGACTCCGCATTATCAAGGGCGATGAGCACTGGAGACGATGCGAGATTAGCAATTACTTGATTTTTGCCCTCAGCACCACGTGATGGAAGTCCAAGCACACTTGCGACGCGGTCAACAAAGGAACCTGAGGTTATTGTCACAGGGTCGACGGCGTCGTACGTCACGAAAAAACGCCTCACGTAGTGTTTCTGGACAGCGTCGTCATTGAGAAGTGCTTTGGCTATAGTGCTCTTTCCAATCCCACCAGGACCGATCAAAGCGACGTCCTTGTCAAGAAGTACAGCTTCTTTGATTTGTGCGAACAGTTGCTCGCGGCCAAAGAAAAATGCTGGAGGTGGACGGTGGAAGCTCAGGTCTCGAGCTGTCATTTATCAGGGCGAAAAACTTGCCAAGGTGAACAAATACCCCTCACCTTCGTAGTTCGCTGTGCGTCAACAAGCGAAATGTTTGCTCAGAATAGATCCCGGAAACAATGTTCACGCGCGCCTGCCAAGAGACTCACCCGGTCAGTCCCCAAGGAAACGAAGTGTTGAGAAGCACCTACGCTGAACAGCGTAAGAACGCCATCGAGTTCTACTGTCCACCCGTTAATCTGTCTTTCGGCCAGGTTTGCACCTATGAATCTACAGATTCGACCGCGTTGCAAAGCCTTCTTGACATTGAAATGTAGTTCGTCAATCGAACTATTTGATTTAATTTGAGTCGAGCTGGGAGAGCCAGCATAAATGTGCACGTACGACCTGAGACCTTCCACTGCGCCGCCAAGGACATCACTCATGTCATTGATGGAAACATCTTTTGTAGCCTGTGCCAATGTCGAACAGATAGCATCACAGCGCCGAACAAGACCCTTCAGATCATCCATGTTTTTAACGTTTTTCTGCAACATCGATCAAACAGTTAACTTTCGAGCGGAGGAAAACAGAAGGAGACGTACCTGCAAGAGTACGAGGATGCTAGTGATGCCGACCAAAACGTTCCTGGCCACATCGATCGGAACCAACTCGGTGACTTGTCGTATAATTTGGATGGTAACATCGAGTGTGTTGATAGCGAACTTTGGTCGACTACTCGACGCAGCTGAAACACAGACGTTGCTCGATGGTTCCTCTTGCCCAACCGTGTTTCCTGAAGTTTTCTGTGGTAACTTGTGTGATACGTACATTTTTATAACTTGCGATTATCAACTAACCTTTCCTGAAGACGGGACGAACTTCATAATGCAGGGTGAGCAGATGATGGTTTGGTTGATGCGGACAAACTGTATCAGGGAGGTATGGAGAGAAGCTCGAAGGGATTGAAACGGAGAATCGATGAGAAATGAGTTTGCAACGTGTTGGTAGAGCTGGACAAGGACATAGCGCCTTTCAGATTAACACACTGGCAGAGCGCCTATAGAGGAACCGGCGCTTCCTAAGACGTAAGCGATATTGCGATGGGCCACTCACGTACTACACGTTTGACTCGGGTGGCTCAAGTATTTGGTCCAGTGGTAATCGATGTCACGGTGAGTGCGCGCGAAGGGATACCATGCCCAACACCCAGTGACTGGGGTTCCTTGACAGGTTGTACACGGCGGATTTCAACATGGGAGGGACAAAGTAGCGGGATAGCTTTCTAGTCCATGGGCAAGCACATGCAATAGAACGAACAAGGTACGTCCCAGATGATGTGAGGATCCTTCCTCTCTTCATTGGCCATATCTCTCACAAATAGTCACCGCCCTCCCTGGTGCCTAGAGTGTGTTCAAGTTGTTGAAGCCCAATGTACTTGCAAATTTGGACGTCACGGTGTTCGTATTCACGCACGCCATGCATGCAGGTATGAACCTTGTAGAAGACCGTATCCGTGACGAGCAGGAAACATGGGACACCGCTGAGAAGAATGGGATTGCCATTATACTCCGCTATGCACTCGACGAAGACCAAAAACGACACGCTGATTTTTATAGACTTGCAATACTGCATCATGATGGTGCCAGACTCCACAGCCCGGACGAGTGCATTGCACCCACAAGTCTTACTTAATTAGAGACGAGCCTCCGAGTCACTCACTCACTCTCGAACGCGCCAAGATTCAAGCTGAAGAGCTGCCCAATGGTCACTAAAGCCGATGACTTTGAAGACTCACGATTAACGTACGGTTAATGACTTTCTCAGAATAGTCTGATCACTTATTAATTATCCCTTGGCAACTGCCGTGCCACTGCTAGAGGGCCCTCGTTGGCCGCAGATACTGAACAAACTAGTATGTGTGCATCGTGGATTACTTCAATGAATTTGATTGCGTAAAGGTAACATTTGATTTTAACTATTACACAGTAAGACTAACAATGACAAGGTTTTCGCAGCCATCGGGGGTTTCGTACAGATACAGTTATTTTCGTCGTACAAAGTGAGGGGCGATTCAATTAGCAGGAAGTGCCATGACTGCCACGTGGAGTTGATAAGAAAACGTGCCGCCTACACACCTCTACACCACAGGAACTCCACTGCGTGCGGCGGGAGAAGTGGATACTGCAGCCGAGGTGCGGGCGATTGCAGATAAATCAATAGCTACAGATGGTGGTAAGAAACACACGCGATCTCGTGATAGAACGGGATGACCTTCGCCTTTGAAAGCTGTCTTCCTAAAGTCCCTCGCGAGACGCTTCTGCTCCTCGGTCGAGGAGATGAAGCTTCTTTCGGATTCACTCTTCTCGACTGAAGTGAAGGGTGAACGATTTGGTTCGAGCTACGTGGTGATGAACGCACATGAGTCTCTGCTGCTTTCTTCCGAGTCTGCAGAAGATGAATGATCTTCGCTCCCTTCAACGTCATAAATTGCAGCTGCTTCGAGGTAGCCCTCGTTGGCGATGCTGCCCCAATTGTGTTGGCCACTGCCACCCTTGCGAAGGGACTTGTCGAGGCCCGACTTCGACTCAGAGCGGTCCCGTACGCGGGCACGAGGGAAAGTGGCGCGTTCAGTGCGAGTCATGAAGTGTGTTTGGATGAGATGGTGGGGGAGAAGGATGAAGAAAGGAAGTGTTGGTAGGGACACTTTATATCCCTCCGCAGTGGAACGGGATCGCTCCCGTGACGAGTTTAGACAATTCGATATGCGGGGAAGCGTGAGAACCACGCCTGATGACCACGTCGTGTGATCACTCCACCAACCTTAAACATGGCCAACATCGATCAAGATCATGCCCTCAAGTCGCTTCTACGCTCATCAGAGCACCTTCAGTGCAGCCTGGATGTCGAACCACCCCAAGACCGGACAGACACGGACGCCCCTTTAGCACGGCGTTTGATCGCCGTTGTCACCCATCACAGTC
This sequence comes from Chiua virens, assembly GCA_019787685.1. Taxonomy (NCBI): domain Eukaryota; kingdom Fungi; phylum Basidiomycota; class Agaricomycetes; order Boletales; family Boletaceae; genus Chiua; species Chiua virens. Next base: position 188,449 of record JAHNUO010000038.1, read on the forward strand.
ATTTGCAACACACAGAGCTGGGTAGGTGAGTGCCACAATTCCATTGGACCCAGTCCCCCCGTTTCATCACGATTGTTTCATAGTCTGCTCGTCTGCACTGTATCTGAAACGAATAGCGCACCAAAGGTCTTTGATGCTCTACCGATCACCGAGTATCTGGTTTTGGCAGTCGCCCAGACAGATCCACTTGCCTCTCACGCGGCTAAGGCCGACCCAAGCAAGACCAGGTCTGGTAAGTCCTTTTTTCCCTCTTAAACCTCGGTTCGCCCAATCTAACTAGATGTCGTGAGCTTGGCTTCTCACCATCAGACGTGATACGCAGGACGCCACACCGCTTGAATTCACAATTCGTAATCGTGATACCCAGGAATTGCAAAATTTCATCGCGCAGTGTCGCCGTTTGAAGCAGAACGCGAGTACGCGTGTGCTCCAACGAGCTACCCAGACGATTCTAACGATTCGCCTTTCAAGCTTCCACACACCCAATCAGTACCGATTTTACTTGGATTGAGGCGTATCTCTTGGACCCATCGTCCCGCCGTCTGGATCTCCGCCTTCGTAAGCAGCCAGTGCATACACGCTTGTCTCCCGCTATCGCTGGTCTCCCTGGAGACGACAGCTCGGATATTACAATCGTGCGGCGTGACTGGATCGAAAAGGTTGCTATCAGAGAGGCATCCAGCGACAGCGTAAAGCGCCTCAAGTGTGTCGTCCCTTCGGCTGTTTCGTGCCCTCGATTCACCACTCTACAGAATACGTCTCGGGACCTTTAACGTCAATGGAAAGGCACCCTCACAGGATCTATACCCGTGGTTACGTAGTTCCGAAGCGCAAAATCAGACAAAGACTGGCTGGATATCCCCTTTGAAGCTTTCGCTGTTTGAAGTCCCCTCAGAATCACTTTTTCAAGGTTCGATTATTGCAGCTTTCTCGTGGCTCTTGCTCGAGTCGTGACTGTTTGTAGAATTGCGCAAAGGCAACCCGTCGACTAGCACACTTGGTGTACAAGCTTTTGGGGATCCAGATATTCTGGTTCTGGGTTTCCAGGAGTTGGATCTTTCGACCGAAGCGCTGTTATATGCCTCGAGCACACTCAAAGAAGATGAGTGGTTGACATCCATATTGGCTGGTCTTGGTGAGAAGCGTGTGCTGTACGACAAGGTATGCCATTATCAACCGAACAAGACCGAAGTTGATTAACACGGGTATCACGAGCTTATTTCAAGGCAACTTGTGGGGATGCTACTCATCGTCATTGTAAAGAAAGCACTTGTTCCTTGTTTCACTGATGTTCGGTCGTGTGACGTTGGTTCAGGTATTATGGGATTCATGGTATCCGACCACCATCCTTTTTGGTGTATTCAGGATACTCATGCAATAGTCTATAGGGAAACAAAGGAGCCACGGCTATCAGATTAGAATTTACTCCGAACCCATCTTCAGATCCCCAGATTACAGGATACCGTCCGACCATCCTGACGTTCGTTAATGCGCATCTTGCAGCTTCGGACGAAATGGTAGAGAGGCGGAATTACGATTTTCAGCAACTGAGTGGATCTCTCACGTTCCATCCAAATGGACATAACGGCAGTTATCCGTCAACTTCATTCCTGAGGGATACCTATAGCATATACCACAGTGATGTGCTCTTCTGGATGGTGCGTTTACTTCCCTCACAGAATGCAACGGTAGCTCAGATTCGTCTAGGGAGGTAAATCGTTTCATCGAGGCCGGGAATGCGACTTATACTATTCATTTAGACCTCAATTACCGGTTAGACTTACCCGACGTGGACGTAAGGAAGCTGTTGTTCTCGCATCAGTCAAGTATAGATTGCACACAGACGCTGTTGCTATATGACCAGCTTAGGGCTGCTATACGGGCAAATAAGGCCTTCTCTGGTTTCACTGAACTTCAGATTACCCATAATCCGTACGTGGCCGAACTCCGTGTTTGTAGCATTAATGTTTACGCTGTTAACAATAGCACGTACCGCTTAGCTCTGGGTGTGGCAAAGGATAAGCTAGGATATGACACAAAGTAGGCGTTCTCCGAACGCGTGTGTTGGGATGGATAATTCTCAATGTGCAGACTAGGCGTAAACCTGCCTGGACGGACCGCATTTTGCACATGACAGGCCCTGACGTGACGATGGCACAAGTAGCATATAGGAGTCATCCGGAAATCACGATGAGCGATCATCAGCCTGTCTCTGCTGATTTTGATATTTCCGTGCGTACTCGTGATATCTGTCAGGGTGGCACTCAGGGTTCACCGAAGGAGGTTCGTCTCGTCGCAGGTGGCTTTGGTCGATCAGTCGCAGTATGAGAATTCGGTGTTGGCACTGCGTCGCGAACTGGCTGGCTTTGAACATTCGGAGCACAGACCAAAGATCAAGATTCAGCCACTTGCGATAGATTTTGGGACCGTCAAGTAAGTCCGATGTCTTTGTCATACCGCATACAAACATGAGATCGATCTGGCAGATACAAGGAAGTTATTCGTCGCGAAGCAGTTTTACAAAACGAGGGCGATGTGAGTGTCTCGTAATGAGGAGTGGGTCATCGGATGTAGGTTGACCTTATGCTTGAATGTAGATTCCATGCGTATTTCGCTTCGTGGGCACTGGAACTGTTCCAGAATCTATTTGTGAGTACCTCCCCGATGCCTCGTTGCCCGCATCTCTGAGAATTTAATGTCCATAATACGTCATCGTAGCACCCTCATGGCTCCGCATTGAACCTATGGTGGTACGTCGTGCGAACCAGACCACAAGGCCTACTCGGATCTTTCCGTTATCTAGGGACTCATGCGGCCTCGCGAAAAGACGACCATCGTATTATCAGCTTACGTCGATGACGATTCTGCAGCCAAGCTGAACTTGGGTTCCCCGAAGCTCGATTCCACGCTCATCGTGCACACGGCGCTGGGCAAAGACGACTTCGTCGCCGTCTCCGGAAACTATCGTACGTTCATCTCTTCTTCATAACGTCTTCCCACCCCTCTTCTCTCCACGGGCGTAAGAAGTGCGTGGCAGTGCTGATGCTGATTTACGTCTCGCGTCCACCCAGAGTACACGTGTTTCGCAAACACCCTTGAGAGGCTCACGCGATTGGTCGGGCCGATCAGGAAGTTCGCGTCGCCCGAAGCATTGATGCCTGCTGACCAGGCTATCAATGCACCGAGAGAGATCATGCGACTTATCAACTGGATGATGACGCACGTTTCTGCCACTGTGCGTACCACACGTCCTTGTGGTGGGCAATGACGTTCATTGACCTCCTGGTGCACGGTTCAGGACGCACTGTTTGCGCACTCAGTGCTGCCTCAGCCGCTTGCACGCTTGTGTCACGTCATAAGAGAGGTGGGTCGGCTGCGTCATTGGCAAGCGCGGATGGTGCAGGCGACTGATGGGTCGTCATAGTGTCTCGACACGGGGGACGAGTTTCCCTTTGAGTTTCCTCCAGAGGGTGATGGTAGGAGCGGCGGAGACCCGCCTCGGAACACGGTCGTTGCGGCGTTTGCCAGCACGCTCGTCGCCCTCCTCGATTCGCTGATCGAGCCGGTCGTTCCTGCGCGCCTGCACGCGCGGTGCCTGCAGGTGAAGGACAAGGACGAAGCGTTTGAGGATGCTCGACGCGTTTCCGCACGAGAGTATCAACTGTAGGTGAACGTCGTCGTCCTGGCGTCGCCTGGGTTTGCTGACCGGTCTGACGTGCGGCGTACAGGTGTGGATATCGTTGACAGCGTTCTTACACTACAGTCGTCCAAAAGGGCATGTCAAATCGCGACGCCTCCAATCTAACGAGCCAGAGACTGGGTAAGTTTGAATTTCTGTCGTTGAATCATAGTGTTTCGTGCCGTGCATTGACGAGAGATTAGCAAGTATCTTTGCGCCTGTCTTACTTCGCGACGATCCAACAGGTGTTCATGCAAGAGCATCGCCCGTCGGAAAATGTGACTTTCTCCTTCGATTCATCGACTAGTGTTTCGATATCGATATCCATGAATGATGTGTTTTTGACATTGCTTATTACTGCTATGGTGTACACTTGACCACTCATCCCATCTATGCAAAAAGCTTCTTGTATGCCTTCTTCTCCTTCTCTTTCAGCTCCTTTTCGTGTTGTGCGATCTTGGCAAGTTCGGTGGAGATGGCTGCCTTGAGGTTGAGAGGATCCTCCGTCTCGAGAACACTGTTGGCTTCTAATAAGTCGCTCTTTGCCCCATCGTCGTCTTTCAGGGCCACCTTGGCGAGCGCGCGACGGTACAGTGCTTTGGCTGTGGTCGCGTCCCGATGATTAGACGTTCTGAGATGATGGAAATGATGTGGCGCACCTTTATGTTCTGTCTTGACCGCCAGCAGGAACTGCTCGAGACGTCTGATGCACGGCCTGCGTGGGGTCAGGCGGCTTGAACGCGGAGCGCAGCGAGGGCAGAGTTGATTAGCAAGACTGTCCGGAGTTCGTCAAACTCGGCTTTCCTATCAGGCGTCGCGTCGTCCGGCAGGGATGGGTGCTGGTCAAGGTATCTCAACGACTCTGGGGAACATCCATTTAGCCATCCGGGATACACGACGCCGAAAGACAGCTCGACGTACTGAGGTACTTGTCCAATGCTCCGGACGTGTTCGGTTCGCCTCTTTTGGACCCGTCGTCGTTCTTGCCGGTGAGCAACGCATTTCCGATGTTCTTAATGGCGTTGGCGGCCGTGAATGCGTACTCATAGTCTTCTGGCGCATGGGGATCGTCTTCGGGGTAGTCTTCGTAATTGTCACCGTCGGGGCTCGCCGAGTCCGTCAAAGACGGATCGTCGGGGGAGAGAACACCGCAGGCAGCGATGACGATGGGTTTCGTAGGGACCTCACCAGACGTCGTCGGGTGATGTTCGATCCTGCGGACTGGCGAGGCGCGTGTGAGACGACCAGCAGAGGGGAACAAAGGGGAGACGTACCGAGCGATTTTCCCTTGATGACTTCGCCAAACACGACGTGTTTCCCGTCCAGATGAGGTGTCTCTGCGACAGTGATGAAGAATTGGGAACCGTTGGTATCTTTACCTGCGTTGGCCTGTCGGACATCACGGTGTTGAGAGCACGCACAGGCTCGCAGGAGGGACCATTCATACCATGGAGAGTAGGAAGGGTCTATCATGGTTTACGGGGAACGTCTCGTCTGCAAACTTTTCGCCGTAGATGGACTCGCCGCCGGTACCTAGACCGTCACGCGCAGCTGGGATGAGCACTACTCAAAGACGGGAAACGAGATCTGGCTACCGTTTCCAGCCGTGAAGTCGCCACCTTGGCACATGAACCTATAATGAAAGCGGGGTCAAGGCCTGATCCGCGCATCCTCAAGGGACTAGTTTGAGGGAAGAAGACGCGCACCCTTTGATGACGCGGTGGAATCCGGATCCGGCATAGTGAAGCGGTTTTCCTGCACCACCGATGCCCTTTTCGCCGGTGCAGAGGGCACCTGTGGAGGTGGATCATCGATGATCGTTCGGTTTGTGGGGATCAGGGTAGACGTACGGAAGTTCTCAGCGGTCTTTGGGACTAAGTCTGCATAGAGAGAGAATATGACACGACCGATTGGTTTACCGTCGATGGTGATGTCAAAGTAAGTGAGCGGACGCGCTAGCGGACTCGGACATGACGAGGAAGCAAGACTCTGAGAGAGACGCGCTCAGCGAACGTCTTTACGTAAATAACCTAGAAAATGCGAGAACGTTAGCACCTAGGCGTCAACAAGAACACTGCGCCCAACGAACCGAGGACAAGCAAGACTATTCCGAAGATTAAGATTTTACTCTACTTGCTAGTCGTCCTCAAGTCTGCTCATAGATGACCTCACTGAACGAGGCCCCATTTGACTGTCCAACCCTCCAGAACCTCAACGTCGATGAAGCTCTCATTGATACATCCTCCCCGTCAGACTAGTGAAAATGGCTCTCCGCATTCCAAGCCAGTATTCCAAGCCAGAACATGGTTTTGGAAAGACATGTTGACACTCACATGGAACTTTCGGACAATCCGCGGCCATCTAGCCATTCGCAAGTTATTGGACGTTCGCCTCGCTGCGACTGGCTTGTCGACGTTCCACCTCCTTAAGGACGCGACAAGGGGACCGGCTGTCGTCACACCATTTCCTGATCTTCTGTTCATACGATTCTGTTTCGACTTTCAAACCACGCAGGGGAAAGGCACCGCTGTCGCTTTCTTGGTCCCCACCCCTGACGGCGATTGGAAGGCATGGTCCTTGCTTACTTACCTCGGCGGCCTCAAGGCGCGTCTCGGCGCGTCTCACAGATCATGATAACTGGCAGAATCGACGACAACGTCAGGCAGAGTTTGGGGACGCCGATCCTACGGTACTTATCATAGGCGCCAGTCACAACAGGCTCGACCTGGCAGCGAGATTGACCCACCTGGGCGTCTCTACGCTCATTATCGACAGAAATCAAAGGGTCGACGATAATATGCGATCATGATGTAATTTTTTCTCTGTATGCTCAACTGACCTACAACTTGAATAGTGAGAATCGTTACAATGCTTTGGTGACTGATGCGGTGTACATGCTGTCTAACAAGTCATGCATCCGTTCAGCGTCCAGTCAATTGCCATACCTAGAGTGAGTAGACACCGTATACCTTCCATGGTTTGAATTACCACCTCGCGTTTCGTCAGTTTTCCCAAGACACTCCCAACCTACTGTCCGGCCTCAAGGTACCTTTAACATACCTACATGTATACACTCTCATCTTTCATAAATGGCTCATTGGCTCGAATCGTATGCATTGGCTCTTGATCTCAGTTGATTTTCCTCCTCGATATCATGGTCATACATCTCGTATTTGCGACTGGTTTGGGTGGTGGGATTCCAAATATCCCCGACATCCCTGGAAAGGTGGGTTGCTCGTGTCCACTCGGGTTTATGGTTGGGTGCAAAATCTTTGTGATCAGGAGTCGTACGTGGCATTGTCTTGCACTCTTCCCGGTTCACTTCTGGGGTGAAACATCAAGCCTGAGGGGAAAAAGCAATTGTTGTTTGTACTGGGAATTCAGGTTTGTTTACGGTAATTCTAATTGGTATCAGGCGCATACTCAAATTTCCATAGCAAATGATATACCAAACAACATGTATCGCTACGGATGCAAGGCAACAATGTACACCCTACTGGTTCACTTTTAACGATCTTTACCCGCCAACGAAGGATTCAGCGTTCAGCTACATGTGTCATTTCCAGAGGAGCGCTTGAAGCCATTCTTGAAGGTACGACGAGACTTCTTGCTGTTATGCACCACCCTTATTATTGTGTCTTGTTCGCGCGCGTACCCAGAAACGTATAACGAACGTATTCCGACCGAATTTGCAGACCTCCTTAGCGAGGCGCGTCTACATCCAACACAAAAACATTTGCGGAAAGCCCTGATAGTACATATTGCAAGCGGGAAGGACAAGTGTGTAATACCACTCCTGCTGATCTTCTCAAGGCTGACCCTGCAAACAAGGGAGCTCCTTGACAACTTAGCCAAGGCCGAGTTCCAAACTTGGCTTGGCCCGGATGGCACAGGTTTCTTACCATTACTTTTTCAGAAGGGGGACTGTATGTTGGTCAGTCATATGCATCTCCTGTGATTGGACGTGTATACATTCATACTTTATTAGACAGCGGAACGGTACTGGATAGAGATGTTATTGTTTTTGCGACAGGGTGAGTTGTATCTTACGGGATATCGGATCTGCTTTCTCATCTTGGCTCCGTAAATCATCGTGGTCGACGAACATGCGATCAAGCCTTGGAGATATGCGTACTTCTATAAGCGAAGTCTGTGGTGCCGATGTTGCAGTAAAGGTGGGGAAAGTATGGGGTTTGGATACAGAAAGAAAATTGAATGGAGTATGGAGGAAGACTGGGCATCCAAGGCTGTGGATCGCGATGTGTAAGCCTCTCTTCAGATGCATGATGATTATGGATCTATTCTCCGCATCGCTGATCTTCCACTCGTTGCATCTCGCGCTTCGTATGTGTATATTTCTTGATGTGCTCGGTACAGGATTGAGACGGGTTACAGATATCAAGGACCATCGAAGAAGGACGGTGACGTTTACACAGCGTGAGCAAAGTTAGGTGATCATATGCATGGACTTGGCGAGTGCACGAAAGACAGAATATAGGTAATGGTTACTAGTGAATCCAATTAGAAAGTGCGAGAATTAGGCTAGGGAACGGGCTGTAAAGTTGCTGTGTATGTATGTGACTTGGAGCGTATCAGTATTGTTCTGCCGCGGTACTCCGATACAGGTTAGCAACGCCCGTCGGAAGCTGAAACCGCTGGATCTCGGGCATTCAAGTTGGCGTTCTCCGAACAGTTCGGACAGATTTTAATCCTCCGGCATGTTCTCAAGTACTCGAAGCTGTGATGGTCGTATGCCAGTTCACTAATAATACCGCACCCGAGAGTTCCCTGAATGACCTTCTTAAGACTTCGTTGCTGAACAACCCTTCGACGAGTCTGCTCACAGATGACCTCGCTGAACGAGATCCCTTTCGACTGCCCAACTCTCCCGTACCTCAACGTCGACTCATCTCTCATCGATACATCCTCCCCGTTAGAACAGGCGGAAAAATGGCTCCTCGCATTCGATGCCAGTATTTCGAGCCAGAACATGGACTCAGTCTTGTCTCTGTTCCACGAACATGGTTTTTGGAAAGATATGTTGACACTCACATGGGACTTTCGGACCATCCGCGGCCACCTTGCCATTCGCAAGTTATTGGACGCTCGTCTCGCTGCGACGGGCTTGTCGACGTTCCACCTCCTCGAGGATGCGTTGCGAGGACCCGTGGTCATCGCACCATTTCCTGACCTTCTGTTCATACGATTCTGTTTCAACTTTGAAACTGCACATGGAAAGGCACCGCTATCGCTTTCTTGGTCCCCACCTCTGGCGGCGATTGGAAGGCATGGTCCTTGCTTACTTGCCTTGGTGGTCTCAAGGCACACCCAGAGAAGGTGAGTCATCACGAATAAAGGCATATCCAGATGATATGACGTATCCCAGATTGGTGCTCTTCGGGCACGCCTCACAGATCATACTAACTGGCAGGATCGACGACAACGTGAGATAGACTTTGGGGACGGTGATCCCACGGTCCTTATCATAGGCGCCGGTCACAGTGGGCTCAACCTGGCGGCGAGATTGACCCACCTTGGCATCCCTACGCTCGTTATCGACAGAAACCAAAGGGTCGGCGATAGTGTGAGGTCACGACAGCATATCCGTATACGCACGCTCATCTGACTTGCATTAGTGGAGGAATCGTTACAACGCCTTATGTCTCCATACCCCGATATGTAAGTTCAATGTCCAACGATGGGGTATATGTCATATAAGAGTCATGCATCCGTACAGGGCTTAATCCAATGCCATATCTAGAGTAAGTACATGCCATACGCCCTCCTAGTTGGTTGAATGCTCACCTCGCATTTCGTCAGTTTTCCTAAGACGTTCCCAATCTATTGCCCTGCCTCAAAGGTACCTTCAATCTACCTACATATATACACTCTCATGTTCCATAGATCGCGGATTGGCTTGAATCATATGCCACGGCTCTTGATCTTAACGTTTGGCCGTCTTCCTCTATAAGTAGTACGAGCTTCAGCCAGGAAACAGAGATGTGGCAGGTTTCAATCAATCGAGGAGGGAAGGCAAGGTCGATGAGGGTCAAACATCTCGTGTTTGCGACTGGTTTGGGTGGTGGGATTCCAAATATTCCCGATATCACTGGAAAGGTGGGTTGTTCGTGCTTGCTCAGTTATGGTTGGCCTCGAAACCTTTATGATCAGGAATCGTATCGTGGCATTGTCATACATTCTACCCAGTTTACTTCTGGGGCGGAATATCAAGGAAAGAAGGTAATTGTTGTTGGTACTGGAACTTCAGGTTCGTTGCACTGTTTCTAATTGGTTTCATATGTATGCTCAAATTTTCACAGCACATGATATAGCACATGAGATGCATCGCCATGGATGTAATGTTACAATGTACGTGTGGCTAGATCACTCTGATGGTCTTTACCCCCAACATGCGTAGGATTCAGCGTTCCCCTACATATGTGATTTCCAGAGAAGCGCTCGAAGCAGCTCTTAAAGGTACGACGAAGCTTTCTGTTTTTATGCAGGCCGTCTCATTAGATCGTTTGTCTGTTCCTTGCGCACGTAACCCAGAAATGTATAACGAACAGATACCGACGGAATTCTCAGACCTTCTTAGCGAAGCATTTCCACATCCAACCCAGAAACATCTGTGGAAGGGCCTTGATAGCGCATATTGCAAACGGGAAGGACAAGTATGTAACACCACTTCCGTTGATCTTCTCGAGGCTGATCCTGAAAATTAGGGAGCTCCTCGACAACTTAGGCGAAAGCCGGGTTCCGGACTTGGCTTGGCCCGGATGGTGGAGGTTTCTTACCATTAATATTGCAGAGGGGTGGGGGCTATACGTTGGTCAGTCATCGCGTCTCTTATGATTGGACACGCATAAAATAATTTATTAGAAATCGGTACCAGCGCGGAAATAATCAACGGATCTATCAAGGTGAAAGGTAGCCCTCAGGTTTCTGTCCGCAGATTTACGGAGGAAGGTCTCGAACTCGAGGATGGTACGGTATTGGATGGGGATGTTGTTGTTTTTGCGACAGGGTGAGTTACATCTTCCGGAATATCACATCTACTTTCTCATCTTGGTTCTGCGATACATTGTGGTTGACGAACATGGCAATCAAGCTTTGGAGATGTTCGTACCTCTATAAGCGAAGTCTGTGGGGCCGATGTTGCAGCAAAGGTAGGGATAGTGTGGGACTTGGATGCGGAAGGGGAGCTAAATGGAGTATGGAGGAAGACCGGGTATCCGAGGCTGTGGATCGCGAAGTGTAAATTCCTCTCCAAATGCATGGTGATTGTTGATTGATTCTCTGCATAGCTGACTTTGCCCGTTCCCGCTTTCACTCGTTGCATCTTGCACTTCGTATGTGTATATTTCTTGGTGTGCTCAGCGCTACAGGACTGATATGGGTTACAGATATCAAGGCCATCGAAGAAGGCATCGTTCGGGAAGGCGACGTTTACACGGCGTAAAAGTTAGGTGATTATATATGGGTGCAAATCCGGAACCTGAGGGAGACAAGCAATGATTATATGCGATCCCACAATGTATGTATGTGTGTATGTAAATAAGAGATTGACAGTGTAAGAATTATAGTTGACTCCCTCATAGCCCATGCATTTTCCTGGTCGCGCGAGTTGGTTCGCAGTAAATTTTGAGCAAACTCCATAGGGAGTCGTGGGAAAATGTAATTATTGTGTTCTTATCCCAGCAAGCCTCTAGTACTGGGCCGTCGCCTACACTCCCTGCGACCTTGTTTTGCAAGCAAAGAAGGACCGGAAAACACACTGATACCTCTCAAATTGGCAGGGGATCACCAACGCTCTCAGAAAGTGCAACTTGAAGAGTTGTCATCTATTATGTGAATCCATCTTACAGTAGTACCGACGCTTCTATTATTACCTACTGCCAACAAGTGTAGATTACTAAACCTCCTTCAACCCACTAGCAGACACTGATGCCCTCGCCAAATGTGCCTCCCTTCGATTTCCCAACCCTGCAGCACCTCGATGTCGACGCGTTTTCTATCGATGTGCAATTTTCACTAGAACAAGCCAACAAATGGCTTTCCGCATTTGAAACCAACATTTCGAATCAGGACCTTGGCTCGGTCATATCTCTGTTCCATGAACATGGATTTTGGAAAGACATATTAACCCTCACCTGGGACTTTCGGACCATCCGCGGCCATTCAGCCATCCAGAATTTGTTGGAGACTCGTCTCGCAGCAACGGGTTTGTCTGCGTTCCATCTCTTCGATGACGCGATACGCGGCCCAGTGATCGTCAAGCCGCTCCCTGACCTCGTTTTCATTCGATTTTGTTTCGACTTTGAAACGACACATGGGAAAGGCACCGCAGTCGTGTTCTTGATCCCCACATCAAGCGGTGATTGGAAAGCATGGTCCCTGCTCACTTGCCTTGGTGCGCTCAAAGATCACCCAGAGAAAGTCAGTCAGTCAGAATGCAGTCCAGTCCTGATAGTGATATTTGTCAGGCGGGTGCTCTTCGGGAACGTCTCACAGCCCATGATAACTGGCAGGATCGACACCAACGCGAGTTGAACTTCGAGGATGGCGATCCTGCGGTGCTCGTCATAGGCGCCGGCCACGGCGGACTCGAGACGGCAGCGAGGTTGACCTATCTTGGCGTCTCCACCCTTGTCATCGACAAAAACCAAAGGATTGGTGATAATGTAAGAATCACTGGTTCCATATCCAGGTGCTAAGCTGACTCGCAATAGTGGAGGAAGCACTACGACACTCTATGCCTCCACAACTCTATCTGTGAGTCGATGTATGCGTCGTCTGAAACTCGTATATCGACTTACTGGAACAGGGTTTAATCAGATGCCATACTTACAGTGAGTCTTGACGTAGTACATCCTTACTACATACATACATGACCGAACGTCCATCTTGCAATTCGTTAGTTTCCCAAAGACGTTCCCGGTCTTTTGCCCGTCCCCAAAGGTACTCTCAAATTCCTTTTATATATACATACTCGCTCATCGTCCACAGCTCGCTGATTGGCTCGAATCGTATGCAACGGCTCTTGACCTCAACGTTTGGATGTCTTGCTCGATAACCTATGCAAACTTCAACCAGGAGACGATGACGTGGCAGGTTTCAATCAATAGAGGCGGAAAGGAAAGGACGATGGCAGTCAAGCATCTTGTATTTGCGACTGGTTGGGGTGGTGGGTTTTCAAACATACCTGATATTCCAGGAAAGGTCGGTCATCATAGTTCGACCAGTTTCATGGCTGGGTCAACTTTTCATCTTAAGGACTCGTACCGTGGTATTGTTCTGCATTCTACGCAGTTTACTTCTACGGCAGAGTATCAAGGGAAAAGGTGATCATTGTTGGTGCTGGTACATCAGGTCCGAGTGCACGAGTCCTGATTGATTTCGGATGGATATTGATGTTTGCACAGCGCATGACATAGCGCACGATCTGTATCACGAGGGATGTGATGTTACAATGTATGCGTGTCTAGTCCCCCTTGGCGAGCTTTCCTACTAACTTGCATAGGATTCAGCGCTCACCCACATTTGTCATTTCCAGAGATGCGCTCGATAATTCTCTCGCAGGTACGCTGACTTCTCCCATCATGATGTATATGATTCGATCGGATCACTCGTCTTATTCTTGTGTGCCTCAGAGAGATATAACGAAGACTTTCCAATTGAATTTGCGGACATTCTCGGTGTGGCGTTCCCTTTCCCTACCCAACATTCCATCTGGGTAGCTTCAACAGCACATACAGCGAACGGGATGGACAAGTATGTGACCTCATTTTTAGCGTGTCTTTCACATGAATTCTCTTGACGAATAGGGATATCCTTGATGGATTGGCAAGAGTCGGATTTCGGACCTGGCTCGGCCCGGATGGAGGAGGCTTGTCGGCATTGATATTCGAAAGGGGCGGGGGATTATACATTGGTGAGAAATACTGATACGCGTCTGTTGTGAGACAGATATTGATCGATAATTGATTAGACACCGGCACCAGCGGGGAGATAATCAACGGGGCTATCAAGGTGAAAGGCAGTCCTTCTGTCCGGAGATTTACGAAAGAAGGCGTCGAACTCGAGGATGGTACCATACTAGAGGGAGACATCGTTATTTTTGCAACAGGGTGAGCGGCCCCCTTGCTTACTGGGCTAACTGGCCTTCTTATTTTGGCTCGACGAACGCGGATTCATATGGCGGTGAAGCTTCGGACAGGTGCGCACCTCTATAAGTGAAGTCTGTGGACCGGATGTTGCGGAAAAGGTCGGGAAAATATGGGGTTTGGATGCAGAAGGGGAATTAGCAAGGCATATGGAGACGAACTGGACATCCGAGGCTGTGGATCGCCATGGGTGAGCAATTGCCCAAATTCACGTGCTGCCTTGATTGTTGAATCCACGCATAGCCAACTTTGCTCGTTCCCGTTTCCACTCGCTGCATCTCGCGCTTCGTATGTTCATCTCTGTGGCTATACCGGGTACAAGACTGAGACAGGTCACAGACATTAAAGCTATCGAAGAAGGCATTGTTCAGGATGGTGACATTTACACTGCTTGATCAGTGCTTTGCGCATGTACAACAGTTTTCTGGGATCCTTTGGAACAAGATCTGTATAGAGAATATAACTAACGCTTTTCTATCGATGCCGATATCAAGTAGGTGGATCGACACTGCAGATTCGGAATCTCTGATATGGCTGTGCGAGTGCGATTGTCACATCAATCAGATGGAGGATGCGAGGACTGTACTATGTGACCAGGGGACATTGCGTGACCACTCGTCCTGAATGATAGACGTGCAGGAAGAAATTGAGAGCAAGTGATAATTTGTATATTGCTTCGGTGAGTCTGTTGTCCCAGTATCTGCTCAGGTAGTGGAAAAACCTTTCTTCGAATCCAGGGTTCTACACATTGGTATGGACTCAGCCCCAGTGTGCCTTGCAACGCTCTGCAGAACCGAGCAAGACTAGGACAGGCCTGCAAAGCCATATAAGGTCTTGATTTAGGCACTTGTGCTGATGACGCTTCGGAATGAGGACCTTCCGATCGAATAATGAATTGGCGGACACTGCCCTTCCGTCCAACCCAACAATCCTTGTGGGAGGCATTGGACGCTGCATACAACGAAGTATGTTCAACACGGCAAGTGAATACTTCGAAAAATAGGAAGATCCTTGACGGCTTGTCCCGCCGGATCATGATGGAGGAGGTTTCAAGTTACCATTAGTTCTAGCCCAGAGAGACGGCGGACTCTACGTTTGTTACTTAGGCTGGTCCGAGGGGGCCTACGGCTGTGTCGTCCACGTTCCTTGTTTAGGACGGACGTTCATTCGGACCGATCCAGTCGGCAGGACTCCGAAGGAAGGTGATGGAGTGTCCTCGGAATCTTGACGGGGATATTATTTTTGCGACACGGTGAGCTTCTTCTCTTGGCGCAGAAAACTACCGTGAGTGACAAATGCGGCTTCTCCAATGCGACAAGAGCGTAAGGCATATGCATACCTCTAATATATAGCACAGGTCTACTGACCCGATGTCGCGGAAAGGAAAATATATCTGAATGCAGAAGGGGGACTGCAAGGTAAGAACTGGACCTCCGAGGCTGTGGATTACAGTGGGTAAGCATTGGTCCAGATACCATCTGGATCGAGGCCCTGAGAGTGCAATCTGGATATAACCAGCTTCGTACGTTCGATTCCGCTGCGCGCCGCTAGAGATTAAAGTGATCGAAAAAGGGATAGTACAGGATGGTGACATTTACACTGTATGACTTTATGAAACGATTGAATCTGTGCCTCGAATGGTCTCCTGGTGAGGGACGATCATAAACAGTGCGGACTGCCTCAACGTTATTTATCCAGTGTGTGAAACCTGCCCCACACTAGCTCCAGTCGAATGATGGCAACGGCAACGCCAAGCAAATCCACTTGAGACAATTTTATTCCTTCCCAGAGAGGGGATACAATATATACTAACAAGCTTGGGGTAGGAGAATTTCCAAGTTGCTCGCGTGCTGCCAGATTGCACCATCCTGACATGAAATGCCGAATTTCGAGGAAGTGGCTAACTCGTGTTCGATCATGTGGGGCTGTTGGTGTGATACGAAGCAAGGATGTTCGTGGGACTCGTTTCCAGCCTCAACTGAGTGATGCGCTGCATCGAAGCTCTACGGACTACAGCACCTTGAAACTGTGGTTCGAGATAAGGGGAAAGTTGCTTCTGATATTACGGAGGCAGGTAAAACACCGTGATCAGTGAGCACGACATGCGCGGACCCAAAAGTTAATCGAGGATGCGATAAGGACCAACTCTGACAGCTCGACGTGTGATTGTGTCAGATTGGATATCGGCTAAAAAGTCGGCCGAGGACAAGAAGGACCGCCGCAGACGCCATGAAAAAGCAGTGTGGAACGCGAGTTAGAAGGATGGACTGCTGCGAAAACAGTTATCGACGCTGCAGATTATGTCGGGACCGTTTGACACTGTCGAGGAGTGTGGAGAAAACCCAAAAAGGTTTGGTTTGGGGTTGGTTGTACGACATCTACGTGACGTTTGCTAAGCGGGAGATTCAGTGGCTCGAGAAGACCTGGGGTTGATAAGTGATAAAACGATGAACTCGACAAAATTTCACGATTCAGACTGGGTGTAGATAATGTCTTTATCTACATGTCTGACACGACGACTCGAAGGAGAGGAATATCGTGTTAATTTTAATTTTCAAAATGAATGTTGACAAGTGCCACAGTTCCAAATAAGGAGATGTTTCGGAGTTAACCGATGAAAATAAGTACTGCGGGTGCGTGCCCGCCTCCCCTTGGTCTCGCTGTGTCTGTGCTGGGTCATCTCCGTCACTACACCCCTTTTAACGGTTCCTCCTCAACTCGGTTACTTCCAACCATGTCTGTCCTCATCCCCGCAAAGTTCCCCAGCATTTCCTCCATCTTCATGGCGGCTGCTGCCTCCATTTTGCTTTTGTTCGTTGCACGCATACTCTTCTCTCTTATGCGTCTATGGTCGTGTCCAATCCTCCGTCCAGAAGCACAAGAGAAAGAAAGCTCCTTACGCTTTCTATTTTTTACCACTAAACCCTGGGGTTCTTCTCTGCAGTGGAATACGCTCCCGGTCTCTATTCCATTCTCGCTCACCATCCCGGAAAAGCATTCCCCAGAGGTTGGCAATGGTGCCGGTGTGAGCCTCTCTCAAAAGCGCTCACAAATACTCCCCGTCGTCAACTGGCGACCACGGACAGCACCTCAGTTTCAGCCTCCTCGTGAGTATTTCTCAAGTTCCTGCAACGTTCCCCCATCTGAACACACTATGCCTCAGCACCTGCATTGTACGAGAACCCTGTGCCACTATCCATGGCAAAGATGATTATGTCGCGGCATGTAAGCGTCCTTGTCCTTTGTCTCTGGCGATGCAGTGCCTCACCTGTGCACCACAGACATTCCGGCGGCCTAATCCTAATCGGCCACGGAGATCATCAACCGCATCCCCCTCGCGACCAACGTCTCCACCGCAGACGCCTTCTCGCCTATACCACTCCATAGCATAGCCCTCTCGTCATTAATCAAACGCGACAAAATCAACACTTCCTCGGGCAGTGTGGACACTACTGAAGCCCGACCTAACTTATTTTATACGGACTTGCACGCACGCGCTCTCGCCTAGCCACATCAGGCATCTGCACTTGCTCTAATCACACATGATCTAGTCGAGTGCCCGAGTTCTCCACGACCTACAACGAACATGATGATATCCATGGGAACACTTCGCCTTTTCTACGATCTCGTTTTTGTTTCCTTCGTGAGGTCAGTGGCCGGGGTAGCCACTGACACTTTTGAAGCTCTTGGGAAAGATGGGTCATTTTTCCTTGGACGATGGAACTGGCACACGGATAATTTTCCTTCATGTACCGAACTCTCTTCTCTCCTTTTCAGGCACCCATCTTTTTGATTATTCGTTTTCTATTTTGTTATGCAACATAGCGTCGAGTCGTACGGATCGTTTTAGTTTTTTCTTTGCCAATTACGCAGTAGGTTAGGCTACAGTTTGTCTACGGGTAATGACAGGCATTTCGAAATGCAAGTCGTGTGGAGTAAACAAATACTTTGATCTGCTCTTCGGGTTTCACTGCTACCGTGAGTATCCTTGGGATCTGGGATAGGCTGATGTTACATGATGCCACGTATATTCTGAATCCTCGGGCTATACTTGGCTACCAACTAGGGATCATGAGTCGCCCGTGGGACGTGTCCTCACATTCACCACATGTTCGAAGCTGCGGATTCTACAATAGGTGACTGGGAAGGGAATTGGGGTTAGGATTGACTTTTGAAACGCCACCGAAACAGTGGAGCTGTAACTTTTGCACAATAGCGCTCGGACCTCGGCATCGTTTCAAGGGAGCCTCCCAAATGAGTATGGAGAGCGTGTGGAGCTGCATGCTGGCATGTGATCGCCCGCGCGGACTTGGCCATAGTGACCTGACACACGAGGGGATCGCACAGGGCCACAATATATACGAAGGACTGTCCCACACGGATCACGCCCATGTCTACACCGTGAGCTCGGTTCGCACCGAATCTGCATCCGATTCCGCAGCGGGGGTCTGCTGCCACACGAGCGACGGTACCAGGTTGAACTCCCGCGTATCGGTGGAACTGCCTCTCCGGGCAAAGGTGCGTGCGTTGAGACTGGCGAGTAGCGTGTTACAGTATACGGTACAAAGCGGGTAGTAGAGGGCTGTGAAGATGAGGTCGGTCGGGTATATGACGAGCTGTTAGGGTGGATAGGAAGATGTGAGACGAGTCGCTGTGAGTAGACACGTTGTCCGGGACGCACCAGGATAACAGAGAGAAATGCGAATAGGGCGGATGAGAGGCCCGTGTTCACCGATATGAAAATCAATCGGAGAAGCATTCGATCCGTGCTGGAAGATGAGCACGTTTGAATAATAGTGGCACGGCGCGACAAAGGGATGGAAATGGACACACTCTTCGAACCCTGTTCGACCCATGG
Organism: Chiua virens; assembly: GCA_019787685.1. Classification (NCBI taxonomy): domain Eukaryota; kingdom Fungi; phylum Basidiomycota; class Agaricomycetes; order Boletales; family Boletaceae; genus Chiua; species Chiua virens. Next base: position 207,152 of record JAHNUO010000038.1, read on the forward strand.
CGAGAAGCGAACATAACGAGATCGTAATGATGATGTCGACCGCTGTCGCAGTACCATTGAGTGCGTTAGCCAATTTCTGAACGGCCCCATCAGAATAGTATCAAATCGTGAAGAATGTGCATCGTACGGTCAGTAAGGGTCCGGAAACAGCGGAAACGCTTGTTTGGAATACCATCGCAATCACCGTGTAAGCTGTGTCATCGAATGTAAGCTGGTATGCCTCGTTTCTGCCGTACACCACTCACATACACCCAAGACTAGGATCGCGTTCGTTTCAGTATGGGATATACGAGCCTTAAGGGACGTCCTCACCTAGCTGTGCAATCACAAAAGGCATCAGAATAGCCGGAAAGAGCCATCTGAAACGGCTTTTTGTCACTAAACCGAATGAATGAATACAGGCTATCACTCAAGACGCGTATCGAACGCACGGAACCAAATCCGATATATGAAAAATGATTGGACGGTGGATGAAACAGCCGACTGTTCCACGCAAACATGAGGCTTCGATCTGGAACACCAAGGTGGGACTCACGGTGACTGCAATGGAAATTAACAGGGGACTACGCCGGCTATGTATTAGCGTCTTTCTGCAGAAGAGAACCTCCCTGCTTACGCATGGGTGTATGCAAGGAAATTGTCGTCCCCAAAGTGTACAACGAAGTATTGCCACACTAATGGGACAGCATTAGTAAGTTGTACAGCTTGCTTATCATAAATCTCACCGCCTGTAGATATAAGGATTGTATGAATCGTGTCTAGAACGAACACCCAAGCCACCTAGGGACGTGAGATGGGTATCCTGTGCAGGAAATATGTAACTTACCAACAGTTTTAGTATTATGGTGTCCTTCGTATAACTGATCTCGGTGACTCAGTACATAGAGAAATGAGACACTTCATGTTTGAACTGACCGTTCATAGTAAAGAAACCTACATAAGCGGAAACAATTAAGAATGATAATGTAGAAGCACATGGACGACATACGTTTGTAATATGCTGACGCCATATAACACCAGCGAAACAAAAACGGCCGCGAGAGTGGATCCCCAACTGTCGCTGAGATTGATCGCTGACGATGCGTCTCCACTGGTGGTCATGCTGGTGGGCAAGAGTCAAACCTAGGCGGAGGGAGGATCAGCTGCTCCAGTGGTCCTAAACCATGTCAATTTGTACTTCTTGAATTGGGATTTCGACGGTAATCACGGATATGACCCACGGATCGATGCGCCTTGCGTCTTGCTGCGCTCCACTTTGGAGAAGACATGCACCATCTAAAACGAGTTAGCAGAGCCAATCATGGTACTGTTTTCTATGAGAATATGACCCGATATGTCCATAGCTACTCTCCAAGGTCGGGTAATTTGACAACGTTGACATCGTGAGTGCCCGAAATAAACCGACGAACACCTGCAAAAACCGATGAGTGCGCATATTCCAGGCACGTTGCGTCCGCCGGTTACCTAACTAATTCCGGAACTCCTTACTATCATCCAGGATTGACTCTGTTGGTGACGAATACGTGTGTAAGCCTTGGCTGACCTTCATACTATGAACGTGATCGGTACTAGTACAACCATCCAAGTCTAGTAGCAGGACGGGTTGGTCAAGTAGCCGTTTCGGAAGAGTAGACTCACCGACAGCGACAGGACTGCGTCAGCCTTAGTAGTCCCGAGTGCTTCTTCAACTGCTCCGATCTCACTTCCATGAGCGCAGGCGTGACTTTATTGGCCGATGAACTGAGGGGAATGCAATGTTGACGTCTATCCGCCCGATTCCGCCGGGATTCAAGTTTATAAGCGCTTGCTAGCGAAACGAGCGAATTTCAAGTTTTATCGCGATCCTAGACGACGTTAACACTGAACATGTTTGGCCCAGGAACGGAACTGCAACCCAACAACTTGAAAGTCGAATTCAAGACCTAGGTTTCGATTTAAATTCCAGTTTGTACCAGAGGCAAGACGATTCAGGGTGTAAGGATTCAACGATGCACTGAGAAATGCGACTCGGACTCGGAATTACACGGAACCATTACTTGGTAAATTCGATTCGCGTGAATCATGATGTTACATAGTACTAATTAGTCGCTGCCTTCGAGTTGTTTATGTACCCCATGTCCGCTAAGCATACGTCGAAACGTAAACCAAACCACTAAAGAAAAGTATGTACGAAACATGTGGTCCATCGATTTCAGAGGGTGGGTGAAAGGGTGGCTTCGCGACCAAGAGTTTCAGTGCTCGAGAAGCAGCTCCCAGTTGGACCGAGCCTAAGAATGACGACCCCAGCCCCCACTTGAAAACGCATGCAGAAAATGGGTACAGCAACTGTCGCGCTACCCCTAAGACTCGTACTTCGGTGGCGGCTGTGGTTCCGATTCGGAACCGATGGCACTCAGGCTGTAGTTGTGCAAGTCACGAAGACGAGATACTTCGTCCCGAAGCAACTCAACCTGTTCCACAAGACCGGCGCTATCGGAAGTCGTAGAAGGTGGGGAAGTCGGACGGTCTGGAGGGCGTAATAGCATGGCTTTACTCCTCGTCTGGGACTATCAGCGAAATCAAATAAAGACCTCAGTGAGTGCTGGAATCGAAGATTAGTATCCGCACCTCGGAAACCTGGGTCGGGGTATAATCTTCGAAAGGTACAGGACTAGGTGCAAAAACAGGTGACACAGGTGGTTCCAGCATGGTTTCCTCCAGTGAATAAATGTGCTTGTCCTGGCGTCTTTTGTGACGTCGATAGCATAATAGGAAGGCGACTACGAGCGCAAGGGACGCAGCTCCACCTACCGCACCACCGATGATAGCAGTATTCAGACTATTCTTTGGTCTCGAATCCGCTCCTGGAATTTTCGATGACGATGGACTCGTGGTCGTTGTCATGGACTGTGAGGTAGAACCAGACGTCATTCCTGCAGTTCCCGATGACGATATACTCGAGGTCGCCGACGTAGACTGCGAGACAGAACCAGATGTCGTCACGAGATCGGTATCTGTGCTGATAGGGACATAAGAGAGTCCGCCGCAGGATTAGAATAAGGGACATACGTGTAAACCAAATAGTCAAACAACATCAACACTGAATTCCCTGTATTGACGGGATATATCGACACGTCGTGGTTGCCCGAGGGGACAGAGTTGTTGACATATACCGGTACATTGTATTGATAATTGGTACTTGATGTCGGAGAATGAACGAACGAGCCAACCGCGATACCGTCCATAAAAAAATTCAGCTGCGTAAGCGTAGTGGCATTTGAGATGGTGTTTGCCAAAATAAAGTATATGTAGAGAGCACTGCCTGTCGTAACTTAAAGGAAAGTTTGCAATCGAAGAATGAGAAACCTGCCTGTGAAAGTAAACTTGATTGATTGAGTAACACCCAATCCCGGTGTATATGTAGTGTCATGCCATGTACCAGTTGTACGCCTTCGACGAATCAGGCTTGACCAGACACCCTGAACACATGTTACCCTGGTTCCATGATGATGCAGAGGGCAGGTACTGGGGTACCACAGCGCCAGTGTAAACAGTATCGTCGATGGTCACGTTCTGGAGTGCAGCTCGAGTAAAGTTGGCGAAAAAAACGAAGTAGATGCGAGCCCGTCGCAAGAGGTGTTTGGTGGATACTATCATGGGTCAGCGAAATCCCGACAACAGGCGATAATGAAAATATATGCTACGTAGCTGACAACAACAACATGATTCGTCATACTACCACCGATGGTTGCCTAGCGTGGAGTAGAGTCCCGAACTCATTTGCAGAAGTTAACATCTTTGGTGCATTCCACCGATTTGATTGGGGGGACAATCTGTGAGATTAAGGGGTCCAACAGAATTGCTAGCACCGTCGTAGTCAAACCTATAGACATTACCGCGCTTCGAGTTGTGGCTTGGGGAGACATCAGATGAGTACGGCCACAAACCTGACGCAAACGTGCGGCGCAGTGGTCAGTCCTAGTTAGCGATGACACCATATGTTTTAAACGTGTTTCAGCAGTGATGTTACTTACGAGTCATCACTAGCACTGGCACCCCATTCAATGAACGGTAGCTCTTTGTCGCTCTCGAAGTTATTTATACGCAAAAAAAGCATACAAATACGACTATCCGAGCCAGCTTCGCTGAGAAGTAATCAAGGCCTACTTGGTCGCTGAGTTGTGGCCTGTTCGGGACTCGCGGCTGCTGCTTTGACCGCTTGTCATTTCGCTGTCACGTTGACATGATGTTGTATCTGTGCCAGTGGTAACACGTTTTGGTTGTCAATATCTGCTGTTAACATTCTCTCAGGCTCGCCGCTGCCTCCACTACTAGAGTACTAGTATGTCACCGTGCTTGGTGCCAGATCACACGGAGGACACCATTGCTCCGAGCCGAGAGTTCCTTATATGCCTATTCCGACTCTACGGGTCACGTCCGAAGTCACTCCGCTCGTATTTCTATCTCACTGCTGCCAAGAACTGGTCTAACTTAGAACAACCTCGTTCATTCTTCTCAAACATCACTTTTCGTCTCACGATCGTCCGCCAATAGCATCAGTCATCTGACATGGATATTATCTAGGAATAGGTCCTGAGTTATCACCATCACTCTCATGGCGTTCGCTTTCTGGCGTTCCTGTTCAGCATTAACCTGGAGACATGTCTGCTCACGAGGTCCCTACTGCATTCCCCGACCTTTATGAAGCTGGTGTCGCCGAGCTGCAGCAGGGTCTTGAGAAAGGTCACTTTACGAGCGTGGATCTTGTCAAGGTTAGTCCTCTCCCAGCGTCTGCAGTTCACCAGTGTCATTCAATCTCTAGGCATACCTTGCGCGGGTTGAGGAAGTTAATCTGAAGGGAGCTGCTTTGCATGCAGTCATCGAGACAAATCCACAAGCCTTGGCACAGGCCGCAGCCCTTGATGCCGAACGCAAGGCTGAAGGTAGTCGTGGCCCCTTGCATGGCATCCCATTGCTCCTCAAGGACAATATTGCGACACTACACGAGGAGGGTGAGACTTCTTTCACATCGTGACCGAGTTACGCTGAAGTTCAATTCTCAGGCCTGAATACCACCGCCGGTAGGTGACCGTCCCGACTCAAGTTGAGCAGTGCTTCATATCTATCTCAGGTTCATATGCACTTCTTGGCTCCGAGGTTGCAGGCGATGCTCCTGTAGCAACCAAGTTGCGCGAGGCTGGAGCCATATTCCTCGGCAAGACAAACATGTCCGAATGGGCCAACTTTCGAGGAGAGGTTCCCAACGGGTTCTCTGGACGAGGCGGGCAGACCAGTGTTTCCGTATTACCCGAACGGAGATCCCTCCGGCTCAAGCTCTGGAAGTGGGGTTGCGATGGCTATCGGGCTTGCAGCCGCTTCCCTTGGCTCGGAAACGGACGGTTCGATCATTTCTCCAAGTAGCGAAAATAACATTGTTGGAATCAAGCCTACCATTCGGGCTGGTCTCTCGTACAAGGGTAAGGTTTAAGCGACTAAATGTGCCAGTTGGGAGAACCTTTGCTAATCACTCATCGTTTAGTCATACCGATCTCGTCCACTCAAGATACTGTCGGACCGATGTGTCGTTCTGTCGCAGACGCTGCGCTGCTACTCTCCGTGATAGCAGGGAAGGATGTCAATGATGAGGCAACCAAGGGTCAACCTGAGGTTGTGCCCGATTATACAGAAGCCTTGGATAAAAACGCACTCAATGGAAAACGATTGGGTGTTCCACGCAAACTAATCAACGATGATTGCCCCTTTCAGGAAGATTTTAGCAAAGCTCTCGACATTCTCCGTTCTTTGGGTGCGGAGATCGTGGACCCTGCAGACTTCCCTAACGCTGAGGAACTCAAGGCATCTCAACACGAAAGGCTGGTACTCACCGTAGAGTTCAAAGTTGGTATCAACAAATACATCGAAGGGCTTCGTAAACGTCCACAAAATATCGATAACCTTGCTGATCTCATTCGATACAATAATGAGCACAATGACAAGGAACTCCCGGAGCCTTACCACACCGACCAATCTCAGTAAGTCTGCAAGCTTTCTGTTGGATATGGATGGATTGTACTGATGTCCATTCTCGCAAGATTTTATAAATCTGAGGCTAGCAGGGAGGACAAGGAGTACTACGAAGCCGTCAAGAAAGATTATCAGCTTGGCCGCACGGACGGTATTGATGCCACGCTCAAAAATTTTGCGCTCGATGCGATCATATTACCGTCAGGCTATGGTACGTGAGATTTCCCTCGGTAGTGACGTCGAGACACTTCGATATCCGTAGGTTATGCAACGAAGGCTGCAGCGATTGCAGGATACCCACTTGTATCTGGTACGTGTTCATCGTGCCGCTTATCTTCGTGTGCCAAACGTTACATAGTCCCTCTCGGTTTCCTTCCCGACTCTACCGAACCAACACCTAACCCACCTACCCCTTTGCATGTCAAGTCGCCTGGAATGCCTGGTGGCTTTATGTTTCATGGGCACAGCATACAGCGAGTATCAATTAATCGGCTTGCTTATGCATTTGAGCAGGCAACGCATGTGCGGTTGGAGAGGAAAGCGTTCGCTGAGGCTATACCAAAGACACAACTCAAGGACGTAGTATCGCCTTTGACGGGAAAACCCGTCAGGCTGCACCGATGTACTGCTATCATGGTCATGTATTGTTGAAACTCAGTTGAAACGTTCATTACTTCGTGGTTGTGATTCTGCAGCATACTTGTGTGACTCAGACCGATTGACTTTCGTCTGTCCGCTCACCCTCTGTTTCCATCTTGTCTCGCTTGATTCTGAATCACACCGACTTCGCCCTTTTTGGGTTCGTACACAAGAACGAATGACACTCTTCGTATCCTGTTCGCCCCATGGCAAGAAGCGTACATAACGAGATCGTACTGATTGTATCGACCCGCACCGCAGCTCCATTGAGTGCGTTCGCCACTTTCTGAATGTGTCCATCAGGATGATGTCACGCCACGAACCAATCGATATCGTATGGTCAGTGTAGGTCCTGAAACAGCGGAAACACTGGTTTGGAACTCCATCGCAAAGATCGTGTAAACTGGGTCATGAGCTTGTTCCATCCCCAAGTACACCAAACTTACAGATACCCAAGACTAGTATCAAATTTAAATTCGTTTCAGTAACGACACATGAATAACAGGGACGGCGCTCACCAAGCTGGGCGAATACAAATGGTATTAGTATGATCGGAAACATCCATTTGAGATGACCGCCTGTCACTGAAAGAATGCATGAATGCGAGTTTTATCACTCAAGATGTGTATTAGGACATAGAATCAAATCCGATATATGAAAAAAGACTGGACGGTGGTACGAAACAGGCGGACTGGTTCACGATATGAGGTTCTGATCTGGAGAGGGACGTCAGGTACTCACGGTTATGTATCATGGAAGTCAACAAAGGGCTATATCGACTATGAGCGTATTCATCTACCAGAGTGTGCCCGCTTACGCATGGGTGTATGCAAGGAAGCTCTCATCCCCGGAGTGTACGACGAAGTACTGCCAGACTGATTGGAACGAACAGGTACGCCACGACCAGTTCGCTAGACATATAGGAACTAACCGCCAGTAGATATCAGGATTGTGTGAAGACGTGCGTTCAAAACAAACACCCAGGCCACCTAATGACTTGGGGAGGGTATCCCCCGTAAGGAAATGAGTTTCTTACTGATAACTTTAGAATTACGCGGTCCTTTGGGTGATTACAATTAGTGCCTTGGGAAACTGCGATTCAAATCCGAACTGACCGTTCATAGTAGATAAACCTACATGAACCTAGAGCGTGAGCAGGGTTGCAGAAATACACGGACAACATACATATGTCTGTAATATGCTGACGCCATAGAAGACTAGCGAAACAAAAACCCCGGCGAGCGTTGACCCCCACTGGTGACCGTTGCTGAGATCGCTGGCTGCTATTGTGCCCCCATTAGTGCCCATACCGATAGGGACCCCCGAGGGACAATGAAAAAGATGATCATCCGGTCCCAATACTGCGTAAATTTGTAGTCCTGATGCGCCATTGGGATTCTGATGATCAATCGATCAACAGGGATTGATACCCTTGACATTATGTCACGTTCGGCTTGCATAGGATACATAGGCACCATCTCGAACAAGTCAGTCGAGATTCTTGACTCGACAGTACGTCAATCAGGGAACTGTCTCCGACGTTATTATCCCCGTCCAAGCCAGGATGAAATGCGCACCAAAGTATCACCTTGCTTAACACTCGTCCCAGCCGTCGACACAGCATAACTTCGACACCGTGATGATCACTGAAGTCACCCATCAACATATCAATATCAATGATCATGAATGTCATGTAGTCGCTTGGCCACGTGTCGGTTGAGGATGCCTCCGATTGTAACGGTAATCCTCTACCTAAGAGGAGGATCACCAGTGAAATATAGTGAGATGCAAAGGGCGAAACACACGTCGAGGACCTTGATTGGCTGCCAGTAAGGACCACCCGGGCCAATCAATGTCATATGGCCGAACAGTCGAGTTGCCACTATAAACAAGCCCCAATTCAAGTTAACACGGATAGGTTGTCGAGATGAGGCGAACATGGTCTAGAAGGTCGGGCACCAGGGGACTAGTGTCCTTCAAGTTGGAACCAATTTTTACGGCGGGGTTCGAGGCAAGGTGTGGGTGGAAGCATTTCAAGTTATTGCATACCCTTCTGATTCCGCTCCGAGACTTGGAGACCGCTGGACTAGTAAGGAACTGTATTAGAGTATATGGGCAGTATCTACAGGCCAGCCAAAGGTAGTACGGCACAAAATTTTGGGTGCCTGAGTCGCGGGCTACTTCAAGTTACTGTATAACTCAACTTGTCCACGCACCTTTCAGATTACTAGCGCCATGACGAAGCATAGCAAAAATAACACGGCCTCTTCGGTTTTTTCGTACGCAGAAAAGCAGAAGACAGATTATGGCACGAGACGCGTACGTGTGTGTTACATGCTTTCTAGAGGTCGGTGGTGAGCTGAGCGACTGCAGCAACGTTTAGGAAACGAATCCATGCGAAACTTTGATGCTTGCGCTCTCTGCTTGCAGCGAGCCCGGGACCCAATTGCTTGCGATCATGGACACCTGTTCTGTAAAGAGTGTGCATACTCGGATCTCTGTACGCAGCGGCGTGCTCCGTCAACGATACTTGAACTAAGAAACTTATACAGTGAACCAGAAGAAAGATATCAAGAAACAGAAAGTGCGCCTAGAACAACTCAAGAAAGAGGCAGAAGAAGAAAAGCAGCGCGTGCTGGAAGCTGCAAGGGATCGTGTTCTGCGAGATTTCGAGAAAGGCCAACTCGGCTTGTCTGCGAATTTACCCGCCATTGCCTCGACGTCCGGGGCCGAGGCCACCAAAGAAGGTCTGTGATATCGGACGCTATCTTAAGTTGATCCGACATCGAGCGCTCTACAGGTCGCCCAGGCAAACGGAAACTCGATTTCGACAGCTCAACCGTCGAGACGCTTGCACGGGAGGCCGAAGAGGCTGCGTTGAGGTTGATAGAACGAGAACAGGCAGAAGCACTAGCGGCACAAACTACCTGATTTCTGGTTACCATCGCTGACGCCCACCTATACGTCGAATGGCCCCCCTTCGTCACTGAAAGACGTAAAGGTTCAAACGATGTGTCGAGGAGGGGATCCACCCCATGCGATCAAGTGTGTTTTATTTCCCAGAATAAATGCTTTCTCTCACCTCGTATCTGAAGCCTGAAATCGTTTATTCCTGTTCAATTTTCCTTGGCCCCCTCCAGTACGCATTCAACAGACTCGACCCCTGTGAGCAACGAGGTCAAAAAGGTCGAAGAGGCAAAGCATCCAATATGCCCATCCTGCAAAACCAACCTTTCGAATAACAAAATATTGTTCTGTACGTGCGCCCGTTAGCCACTAAGCATCCTGCTTATATCACGACTTCAAGTAATGAAACCGTGTTCTCACGTTGTATGCAAGGTCTGCACGGACTCCCTCGTGCGGCCCGCTAGCCAGTGCATCGTCTGTGATCGGAAATTGACGGACCCAGATATCGTGGAGCTCAAGAGGGAAGGTACTGTGCAAATGGCCTGTCGTGCTATCGCAACATTTTGCCCTTCCGTCGCTTCTTACCTTGACCTTGGTGTTGCTTTCAGGAACTGGATTCGCAGGGGGTGGACTTGCAGAAACAACAAAAAAAGGTGTCGCTTTTCAAGGTTAACCGTTTGTTTCTGTCCGTATCGAGCTATCCAACTGCAATGTACCCACTGCATTTTCATAAATCCTCGTTTTGGACCGGAATACGGTCCTTTCCACGAGATCTCTTCCTTCTCAATGGCCCGTCCGTGGTCCGCTTTAGAGAGATTACGAACAGCGTTAGTCTCTCGTCGACATCGTGTAGGGTACAACATCCTCGTTTCTTTGGCTTCGGTTGTACCAATATTACCCGGCCGCGTTCGAATGGACTCAAACCCCGGACGGGTTCGAGTGTTGTCCGAGTATGTATCCATTGTCGCCAAAGGCATATCTAATTACCTTTTTGTGTTGCAATAACGATGTAGATGATCGAGACAGCCTCATGAGGGATCCGGCAGACAACGAGTTGTCAATCTTTGTAGACCTCCCCTCGAGAGTCCAGGAGGAAGCCGCGACCTGCGTAGGGTACGGAGAGCTCTACCTTTTGAAGACCTTACGAAATGAGACCAACTTACCATCCCAAAATGAACGGATCTTGCATATTGTTAGTTATCTCGCGTTGCAAGAACATGAATTTCCGCGCCTTAACTAATGACGCTACCAGATTGAGAACTCATCGGAGGAGAGTCTTTCGATTTTTTTTTCCTGTCATTCTGTGTTGGCGCGCTGTGAAGTGCAGCACACCGCAAGCGGACAAGATCTTCGCAAGTTGCGGTTGCGGTGAGACATTCCAAATCGAAACACGCTCAAGGCTGAGTATACAGTGGTCCTAGATAAGCGGGCAATCCTATTGTCTCCCTTGCTTTGTCCCGGACATCCGATGGTCGTACACACCTGAAGCTCGACTTTTTTCAAGGTTGGCAAGGACATTCAATGGACGTCGGCGAGGATGAATACTCTCATGTCCACACTCGGAATAATCTGTGGTCGCCACTTGGTACGGACGCATTGACACGCCTCGTGTTGTCAAAGCGCGTCCACAATTGCCACAATTCCACAAGCTCATGCCTTATAAGTTGACCTTCAAGGGACCCAGCACTTCACTTGCCTCGCATTCTTCAACCGTCTCCAATCCTTCATACAGCACGCACTATGACCGTGACACTGCTCGCCAAACGCATTGATCGCCAGTTCCAACTGAACCAGGAGCGCCACGTCTACGCCAGTGAACTGATCATCAAAATCGAACTACTGGGGAAATACTTCGCCGGGAATATTTCCCTGCCTTCCCCAACGGCCGAAATAGCTGCAGCATGGAATGACATGCCAAACGCTATGACACGCACCCTACCTTTATCGATGAAGGCGAAACAAGTATCCCCTCCAGCCCCTCCACCAACTCCGATGGGACTCGACTTTGACAAGGACGAAGCTAGCATCGAGATCAACCACCACGATGGCAGTCCGACCCCTGACTTCGCGGCACCCCAGAACCACAGATGCTGCTTCACGAGCGACTATGCAATGTCATATGGCAGCCAAGTTGATCAGCTATCAGACCAACAAACCAGCGAAGAACCTTCTTTTCCATCCTACCGACAGCTCGGACCTTGAAAGCATCTTGTCTGGCGGTCGTAACTCCATGGAGGCAGTGGGATTCTGGAGGGAGGTCAAACAATGGCTGCTGGACTACCGCGCTCGCGGGGAGGAAGCCTTTGTCCAAACCCTGATTTCGTTCGGCGTGCAGTCGACGGTGACTGCCCAGGTTGCGGCTCGAATCGGGCGCGGTGTCGCTCAGAAGCTGCGTTCCAAGGAAGGGAAGCGCTTGAAGAAGTCCATGAGCCTCGCAGCGCTCGCGGCACTCGAGAAAAGCCAGTGGTCGGTGAGTACACGTCGCATGCAGACATTACATTTGACGAACGAACGGCATGCGTACAGAACGATATCCAGACAACAGAGGAGACTACCGGTATCTCGGATACCGTAGTAGTTTCCCCACACGATCTACCACCTACCGGGCTTCATAGGAAGCTTGTTCACGTCTAATGTGGCCAGCGTGAAGGACGTTCACAGCTTGTTTGGATTTCTTGATGAAAGGAGAGAAGTCCCTTGATCGTCTGTGCGCCATCTACGAGCTGTTGGCACAGGCCAATGATAAGCTGTGCAAGCGGCGTCACCTGAAAACTATCCTGGAATTTCAGCGTCGCATCGCAGCTAGAGACGAGGCGTCGGGAGAGTACTTATGGGCTAAGTCGGAGTATTCGAAAGCGATTATAGATGTAAGTCTGAGGACGGCAAGGAGCACGGTTCGTGTTAACTGATCTTTGGTCAGGACATCATCAGGATCATTGAACGGTGGATGGTGGTACAAACTATAAAACGGGATCAGTCTGAGCGTCCATCTGGCAAAATCAATTCTCGAAACAGGGCGATAGGGCCAAGATTACGCAACGCCGAAGTTGTGGTGCCACCTCAAGAACAATGACCTTCAAATCTTACCGGTTTGGTCGAGGTCGTCTCAGATGGACTTTGTCTATTTGTAAATGGTTGTCAACGGTGTAACATTATTATCTTGTATATATCTCTGCTATATCAATGGAAAACATCCAAAAGGCAGTAGCTCCACTGAGGACTGGAAAAAAGGACAGTGAAGTGATAGTAAGGTGAAAGAAAAGGGCTCAACCGGGAATTGAACCCGGGTCACGTACATCTTCACCACCTTTGTGGCGGGGACAAGCACCCGAAGCACGTATCATGCTACTAGACCATTGAGCCGCACTAACGCCATCCCCCGGAGTAAGCTCTTCCTAACAGTTCCATGAATAACCAAGAATGAGTCCTCCAAGATATTACAATACAGTAGTACACTGGAGCCCGCAGTTGAATGCTAGATATCAGCACTGAGAAACTATCGAATCATGAGGCCAATCCCAATTCCGATGCAGAAGCTACCCAGCAATGCAACTCGCACCTCGCTCTCAGATAATTTGGTCCAAGCCTTCGACAGGCTTTTGCGGAAGCGGTCTCTCATCGGATCAAAAAGAGAAAGAGTCAACGATAGCAGACTGGAAATGTGAAGGGGGTCAACACAAGGCAGGGGCGGACCGATCGCATCAGGACGCGCTGTAACCGTGTTTTCTCTGTTGCGGGTAGCGACGTCCTGGGACAGCCGGATCTCCCACTCGGCCTCCCACCTGGCCTTGTCCCAACCCTGTGGCTTCTCAGAGTAGTACGCGGTTTCACGATGGCTTGCAGCAATATGTTCTACCGCGCGCTCAACTTCTCGCCAACGCAGGAACCGTTCAGCTGCCTCGTAGCGCAGCGATGAGAGGGTTTCTGGTGACCGGAATAAGCCGTGACGGAGGGCAGAAGATGAAGAAGGTCTGAAGGAAGCCATGTGGGGTCGTGAGGGGAACCTGGTCTGGTCCGGACCATGGCGGAGTACAATAACAGGGATATGGGGCGCAAGGGTGTCAATGAGTTGGTCCTCCGTGCCAGATGGTCCTAAACGCAATCGATAATAAACTCCATGAACACATAGAAAGACACAAATGGTGTGACTCACCTAAATCTGTCAGAATTACGAGCGCGGTGTATAACGGGCTCCACGGTGAAGCAATCAAATTAGTCAGTGCGGCAGACGGGTGGCAGTGCTGGTCAACTATCTCCAGTAGAGAATGGAATGGTGAATGGATGAGTGGCAGTATGGATGAAGGCTGGTATTCATTTTGTTCAGAATGAATTTGTAATGTGATGAAATGGCACACGTACACTGTGGTGAACAACCAGCTCAATGTTCCGCGACGGTTCAAACTTTTCGAGACCATGCGCGTCCTTGTGTTCAATCCAGTCCGTCGAAGCACGTAGCATGAACCCGTCGCTAGTTGCTTCCCAGTCGCCGGTGTCCACTATGTCTTCATTGTCCTCGAACAGTAGGGTGGACAACAATAAATGATCCTCGACGGCATCCCCAATGACGAGTAAACGGATGTCACCCAGAGTCTTTCCGTACTGTGTCGGTCGCGGGAGGGCTTCGGGGAGGGTCAAAGACGGGATGATGAGCCCCTGTGCCAGTGTGGAATCTCTGGCATGATCAGAGTGGGGATGGGAATGCGGGGGACTGGCAGCGGCAGAGGAGAAAAAGAAGGAGGAACCGACGGAGGGTAAGGAAGATATTGACTCTGACGGGCTGTCGGGGGGTGAAGGAAGTGTAGGAGAGGAAGGTTGTGAAGCACTGGCTGCAGGGCTGATAGAACTAGCGTGATGCTCTTGTCGTGGGTGAGGTGCTCGTATCGTAGACGTGCTCGTCGATACAGCGCTGGCAGATTCCATCGTCGAGGACAAGGGACAGAAGGTGCACGGTGTCAAGCCATCCATTGTAGCCACTTTGCCCAGCTACACGTGTTTGGCCTATCTAATTCCAGAAACCACTCCTAACCAATACTCTCCTCACAATACGGGTATCCATTCACACAATCACGCTCCAACTGTCGACGTGCGCGTCACCGATTAATCCAGTATCTTGACACCTGTGCTGCGGAGAAATAACGGCATTATATTGATCCAATAAGAACCCCTGTGAAAGATCTTGAGCACGTAATCTCTCATTTGATATCGTCAAGCTCATGCTCATGCCCGAACGACAAGGAATTGTTCTGGGATACCAGGACTCTCCTGTGGAGCCAGCGTTGGTAAAACGTATTTCTCGCCCTTCTCATCCTCGCGAACGATTCTGTTCACCTTGACAAGGAGCTGAGCAAGGAAACCTGCGATACTAACCCGTGTTCTCTTACCTGCCACGCTCTCGTGTTACATCCAATGTGAGTAATCGGGGGGCAAACGGCAAGGATCGAGGTTGCTATTTGCATTAGCATGGGCAGGGACTGGCTCGTTGCCATTGACAAGTTGATGTGCACTGTGCGAAGATTCTTTGCCAACGCGAATAATTGAGCAACATCGTCCTAAAATAAGATTGTTTGGCATTCAGGAGTGAGAGATCACAATCAATTGGGGGACTCACTAGTTCGTTCTCCTCTGTTACTATAAATAATTGCTCAAGCAATGGACATTGCGAACAAATCAATTCCAGTGCGGCAAGGCCGATTTGCATGCGATGAATGGAGATTCTCCTTAGTCGCTGACCATGCTTTGTGACTATACCATCCCAAAATTCATCTAGTATGGGGGTCCATATCGTCTTGGTTGTGGAATATATCGAGAATACCTCCAGAGGCGCCGAAGATAGGAGCTCCTCGACGTCGCGAGTCCACTCTGCCAGAGGCATGTTTATATGGACGGTCAGAGTAATCGCTCTCAACCGTCTCAATGCGTTAATGCGGAGGCATGCGGTTTTGAATGCAGACATATCCTACCGGACGCACGTCTGAGGCCAGCAGGTCAAGCATGTACGCGAAACACGTACAAATTCCTGTGAGAGTGCCTCCAGACTTATCTCGATAAGCCCGCTCGTACTGGCAGATGCAATCGCCATGATACCCGCGTGGGTCACTCTGGGGCATCCAATGATGTACAAACATTCCAATCCTTGAAGGTTGGGCGCAAGATGTGCGAGAAGTGCATCTGTTACATGGGTCGACGCCTACTGACAGCTATAGTCTGTGCTTTGGCTTAGATCCGGGTGGTAACATTACCTTGCATATGATCGTGAGCCTGCGAAGTGTTTCGCCCGTGATCGAAGTCCAGGTGGGAAGAATATCCAAAACGCGAGTGCTGGGCATGATTAACGAGATCTTGCTCAAGTGAGAAAACTGAGTGAGTATATTGGGATCATATCCACTGTCATTCCCATTGATCTCCAGCTCACGCAGCTGAGTACAGCTATGGATGGACTTGAGGATCGTAGAATCGAGGGATCCGTCTCGGGTCCATGTACAAGACACGAGGTTGACGCAGTTTCTGACCCCTTTTACGCATGTCTGTCGTAAATCGGAGTTGGAGTTTGCGGATAGAGCCTTTGGAAAGTCTCTAATCTCTACCACGGTGCTGTATGAGATTGAAGTCGAGACAGCTCAACAGCGACTCGCCTAATTTCTCTACATGGCGGGCGAGATGAGGACAGTTGGATAACGTCCTGAAGAGCAAGATGATCTGTTCAAACGGGACCATCACCTTGAAGCAAGTAAATTCTAGTCAGCCTGAGAGACCGACCTTGGTTTTTGCCTCTTTGTACCAGGGAAAGATGAATACGCGACGATACAGTATGGGTGTCGCAAATATGTTGAAGGATTTATTCACAAGGCATAGCGTGAATATGTGCTGAGGCTTAAGAACAAAGTCAAGAATTATTGGCAACAGCTCGAGTGGAAGTGCCATCTCGAAGTTGTTATGTAACTAGCATGATTATGGTAGTAGAAAGCTGACTAATCAGCAAAGCGAACGCTCGCGTCAATGGGATCCAAGCACACCTTTCTTCCTACTACCATGGACATGGACGACGACTACCCAATACAGGATCAGGAGTCCGATCCCGTGCAGCAAGAGGTTGAGCAGGAGGAAGAGGTTGAGCAGACTCGGTCGGAACGCAAGACTGGAAAGTCTCGAGGCTCTATTTATGATCCATTGGACGATGACGAAGAGGAAGAGGAAGAAGACGAGGAAGACGACGACGACGACGATCACCGCGGGAGGAAACGCGCAAAGGTTAGTCCTTCGCGACATACATTCGAGTCTATTCGCACAAAACTATAACCGGTGTAGCACCGTAAACGCAATGCAGTCAACCGCTTCCTCGATGTAGAGGCCGAGGTGGACACAGAAGAAGAGGAAGAGGAGGAAGAGGAGGAAGCCGGTGCTGGTATGTCATGATAATTGATCTCTGTTGCCACAGCTTTGACCACGTTATTCTAGATGAGTTCATTGCAGAGGCTGGACTGGAGGGGGAAGATGATGACATGAATCGAAGAGCAGCTGTCAACGCTCGTCTTGATCGCAGAGAGCGAGAATTCAATGAACAGGACCTGGCCAAAATTGCGCAAAACCTTCACGAACGCTATGGACGCGCTGCCGTACGGTATACGGGAGATATGAACGAGGTTCCACAGCGCTTGCTTATGCCTTCGGTCCATGATGCGAATTTGTGGCAAGTCAAAGTCAAGGTAATCCACCAGTCAACACCTCGGGGGCCCCATTAACACTACTTTCTCAGCCTGGGCGGGAACGTGATATAGTGTTCAGTCTCATGCGTAAGGCGATTGATCTCGAGTATACGGCTCAACCGCTCTCAATATTATCGGCCTTTGAACGAGACTCGCTACCAGGGATGATCTACGTGGAAGCTCGTAGTACCCAGCAGGTTAATCAAGCAATCAAGGGTCTCGTTGGTGTCTACCCTAGCCGCGGCATCACTTTGGTACCTATCGAGGAGATGGCCAGCCTTTTGCAAATAAAAAAACAAGACCTAACAGTCACCCCCGGAACGTGGGTTCGTATCAAGCGCGGAAAATACCAAGGCGACCTGGCGCAGGTAGTGGATATAACCGAAAACGGCGAAGATATTGGCCTCAAGTTTATACCTCGTATCGATCTTAACCCGAGAGACGACACGAGTGTAGATGGTCGCAAACGGAAGAAAGTTGGCGCTGGTCTTTCCACGATGCGGCCTCCCCAGCGGTTCTTCAACTATGAGGAAGTAATCAAGGTATATACTCGCAAGCAGGTCTCCAAACGCAATCAAGTCTATGTCTTCCAGAACGACACGTACAAGGAAGGATTCGTTGAAAAGGACTTCAAGCTTTCGACGCTACAGCTGGATGATGTCAATCCTACTTTGGACGAGATCACACGCTTTAAACGAGGGCAAGATGGTGCCGAAAACGAACATCCGGTTGACCTCTCTATTATAGCTGAAGCTTCGCGGAAGGCAGCGATATCCGTCCTCCAACCCGGAGATCATGTCGAGGTGTTTGAGGGTGAACAAGCTGGTGTACATGGTGTCGTCGATTCGATCAATCAGGACGTCGTCACTATCACTGCCGTTGGTGTGGATATCGACTGGCCAAAAGGTAGACGTTCCAGCCCGCAGTGTCCGGAAAGCGGTTCAAACCAGGTGACCACGTCAAAGTGATGACTGGTCAGAATGCGGACGAAACTGGTCTCGTCGTGTCTGTTTCCGACAACGTAGTCACTTTCCTTTCCGATATGTCAATGCAGGAGGTAGGCCCCTTTGTTTGTAACTGTTCCTCTATTCTCACTATGCTTCCGTCACAGGTTTCTGTGTTCTCAAAGGATCTCCGAGAGGCTGCGGAAGTGGGTTCCGGCACCAACATTGTTGGTAACTACGAGTTACATGACCTTGTTCAACTAGAGTAAGCTCTTACTCTACTGATCGCACTTTGTTACTGATGGAGTATTAGTCTACAAACTGTGGGAGTCATCTTCAAGACAGAACGTGACTCCTTCCGAGTACTTGACCAGAACGGTCAAGTACGGCTTGTACAACCACATCAGATATCCATGCGCAGGGATTCCAATCGTGCAATAGCAACTGACTCTGAGGGTCACTGAACTCCGAATCAACGATAATGTCCGAGAAGTGGATGGGGAGGTGTGTTCATACGAATTGTTCGCCAACTCGTTCTTGAATGTTCCACAGAGTCGTAAAGGCAGAGTGCTCCATATTCACCAATCATTCTTTGCTTTCTTGCACAACCGTGAAGTTCCCGAGAATGGTGGTGTATATGTCACACGTGCCCGGTCCTTGGCTTCGCTGGCGCCGAAGGGCAACCTTGTCAAGCCTGGCACAGATCTGGGTAAGATGAATCCACAAGCGGCCGGTGGTGCAAGCACAGGAGGTATGGTGGGTTCTGCCATGGGTCGGGGTCCTCGAGATAGGGATATTGGTGCCCTCGTCGCTATTATCAAGGGCCCGCAGAAGGGCTACATCGGGATCATTAAAGATACCAACGGAAACCTTGCTCGTGTAGAGCTGCACACCGGGAACAAGGTTATTACAATCGACAAGGCAAAGCTCCACCGAAAATTGTACGTAGTGTATGCGATTCTCAACTGCGTTGTTCTCAACCCCCATTCCAGGCCCGATGGATCCCTTGTGCCTCTTAACAAACCTTATAATCCAAATGCCGGACAAGGTGGTTTCAAAGCTCCGGGTGCACCGGCACGGACACCCAATCCTTACGCGCAAGGCGGCGGTCGCACGCCCGGATGGGGGGGAGGTGGTCGCACACCAAATCCGTACGCGAACGGCGATGGGAGGACACCTGCAGGGAATGCCTCTTCCAGGACGCCGAATCCGTTTGCCGGCGACGGTGGCAAAACTCCCGCTTGGAACGCCTCATCACGGACTCCTAACCCATACCAGGATGGTGGCAAAACCCCGGCTTGGAACGCCTCGTCACGGACTCCTAACCCATATGCGAACAACGAGTCTTCGCCAACCTGGGGTAATGATGGCGGTAGAACGCCGCGCTGGGGTGGGGCATGGGGTAGTTCCGATAACAATAATGCATGGGGCGGTAATACGTCACCTGCACGGCCAGCCGACGCTGGTTATTCCGCATGGGTGGGTACCATCAAATTGGCAAAATTTACAATGGCTCAATAACTTGATAATAGTCTGCCCCGACACCTGCAGCAGCTCCAACACCGTTTTCTGCTCCAACCCCCGCCGCATCGTATCCGACTGCGCCAACACCGCGCACTATGGGATCAGGAGGGTTCATGTACTCCGCCCCGACACCGGGGGTCTTGGCTACGGAAGATGACTCGAGTGAGTGAATGCTCTGTCGTTATAGTCAACTAATGTAGCTGTCTTTCAGCTCCTACGTGGCTACTGGAACCAGCCTTCAAGGACAAGAAGGTACTGATGGAGGTCTCTGGCACATTGGGCAAATGGCACGACGGGGAATACAACGGCTGCAAAGGCTTCGTGACCAACGTTTTCCAATCAAGCGGAGACGTGCTGATCACCATCGAGCACATCGAAGGAAGCCGAGCTGGTACCACGCTCGAGGTCCCGATCACCTATCTCAGTCCTGTTCAGCCAAACAAAGTGGGCGATCATGCTCTTTTGATAGAAGGGGCTACCCAAGGCACCGAGGTGATCCTGAGTCAACAAGTTATGTCGGAGATGTGGCAAGTCGCCAAGTCGTTAAATGCGGAAATGCTCACCTGCGACGAGAGCATGATGGTGAAGCTGCATGTCAAGTAGATGCAATTTTGCTTTGTGCTGGTTTGACCCTTTTGCAATTCATGTCCTTGCACCTCCTCATACTCGTAATTTATGCCTTTTTTGTAATTCAAAACTTGTTCGCGATCGTAGATGCAGCCGTCAAAACCGTGGGAAGAGTTTGAACCATGTCGTTTGTTGTAGGTTCACTCGCAGGCGCCGTCATAACGGGAGGCGTAAGGTCATTCCATACAGCCCTCTTCCAAACTGACATCCCCGGACCACCATCCACAGGTTTACTATGGATTCTCCAACTTGATACAAACCAGGTACGTCCATCGTCGCACCCGCGCCTATCACCGCTCACGTGTCCCAGGACCGCCCACCATCGCACCGAGTAGGTTTCCCAGCACCACACGCACGCACTGACGAACCCGTCCATGCAGCCTCCTCTACCTCTCTGAACGACTCGCCGGCGCGGACACGTTGACCGCAGGCCCCCTCCCCGCGTCCGCACGGATCGTCAACCGCCCGTTCAGGACAATGCTTGAGTCCCAGTGGAACGACCACGTCGCGGGGCTGTTTTCGACCGCCGGGCGGTGGGAACGGAAGGCGTCTGATCGGACGCGAAAGGTGTTGTACGGCGAGGGATGGTTATCCTCATCGTGACCATGTCTTGGCGAAGAGAGACGATGCCATTTGCCCCGCGAAGAATCGAGCGATCTATAGATGTGACACCAGTCTACACTAGCCTACGAAAAAGACCCTTGTGAACTCTCGAACGTCCTCCCTTGTGTGCCTCAACGTCCGTAATCTTGATAATACTGCGAAGGATAGCCTTGTGGAGGTGGTGGCGGAGGCATCGGCTGGTACTGTATCGGTGGTCGTGGCGCAGCACTGGAGGGCGCGGGCGAAGACGCGTATTGCGTGGGCGCGGGTGGTGCCGGGAACGCCGTATTCGTCGTGTATCTCGAAGGCACGTATGAACGGGCAGGTTGTGACTGTGGTGGTGGCGAAGGGAACGTCGTTTGTCGTTGAGGTACAGATGGCGGGGGCGGTGGGACAGACGGTGGAGACGGTAATGACGAGGCGGCGAACTGTGATGAGCCCAAGACTCCGAGACCGGCATATGGATCAGACGGTGGATTTGGTGCTGCGTACGAGCTGCGTGGCAACTGCGACGGAGGTGGAGGTGGGGGAGCGAAGGAGACCACCGGTCGTTGGAGCTGCGCTTGCGCTGGAGAAATGGGATTCGCGTATGGTGTGCGTTGGGGAAGCATCGCAGGTGAAGATGCACGGTGTGTGCTGCTCTGTAAGGTCATCGACGCAAATGATGCCTCGATGGAAGGCGGCGAGCGGGGTAGGGGTGGTACTGGAGGCTTGGTGGACGATGGAGGAAGGGATGGCTTGGCGGTGGACAATCGTTGTTTGACCTCTGCCTCTCCTGCTAGTCTGTCACGCTCAGAACGCCGCTCTGAAACAAAGGTCCTCGCATTACGAGAAAGTGTCGTGCTCAGTTCTGTGAGTTGGTTATAGAATTGTAGTCCTTTCCTATCGGCGGCAACGATCCGTGAGGTGAATCAATACGAGGACTGGCGATGTGACTCACGTCAATCCATCCCGGACTTCCATGTATCCATCGCGCGCACGCGAGATTCGTCGGACCGTGTCCTTCTTCCGTTTCTCTCGTTCTTCCCACTTCTTTGCTCCAGGTCCACGTCCTGCAGTGTCTCGAAGCGTTTTCCACAGGGTTTGAATTTCCTGCAAAGCGAGTTGTTGGTGGTGGACAGTGGCAATTAATCGTTGCTGATATGGCCTAAACTTTTCGAGCTCGGAAGCAAATAAAGTGGGCTCGACACTACTATTGCGACGGTTGAGGAGCAGAAGGTGCGAAACGTCGTCTGCTTGGATCTAAACCTCGTGAGCGACAACCGGGCGCGTTCAAGGGATGCCCTACCTTCTCCTTGAGGTCCTTGAGAACTTCGTTCCGTTCGTACGCAATCTTCTTAATCCTCCCAAGGCGCTCTTCGATCTCGGACGTGTATTGTCCAATTCGTGCCAATTCCTGCTCGTCGCGTGTTTCCGAGATAATATCAACATCCAGCAGACTCTCTGCACCACCCTGTTGTACGCTCGCCCGGAACAGATCTTCTAGACTGGACGATAGTGTTAGTGAGGTATCTCCTCTCACGCTGTCCCAGATCGCGACAACTTGCTGGTCGGAGGTCGCAGCTGCTTCGAGGGCATTCAGATGGGACTTGAGATCTTGTCTTAGGGACTTGTTTAACGATGCAGATGGTTCTTGTGTCCACAGATGGTCGTACTTGACCCTCATCGTCTCGCACTCGCGGGATTCGACGTCCAGATCACGCGAGATAGATTCGAGCTCGGATTTCACTGCATCCTTGAGGCGAGACAATTCGCGCATGAGTGCATCGACGCTTTCTTGGTGTTCCATCACCCCGATATCTTCTCTCCAACGCCGTACCTCCAATGGTATCTCATCCTCGGCGCCAACGCCTCCCTCCACCATAGCTTTGAACCGCCCAAGGCCTTCCTGCACCCCCATGGCTTCGAGTGCGCTGCGTACTTCGACCTCTGCACTCTCGGCATTCTCCACCTCTTTCCGAACCAATTTTGCTTTCTCTTCCGAATACACGCTCGCGCTCTCGTGGACGCTCAGAGGAATAAGCTTGATGAAGATGTCCTGTCCAATGATGCGCTGCACTTCCTGTGTAGCGTAGACTTCTTGGATGGTGATAGGCGTGGCTACGGAATGCCTTGTCGATGTTGGGAAGTGCGTCGGGTGAAGGAAGGACGGCATTATAGATAAGATCGTTGTCGCGCTGTGCTTGGGTCTTTCGATCGGTGCATACTTGGAGATGGGATTTCGTAGCGCTCGAGAATGGAGGTCCCTGCGTCGGCTGGGAGGGTGGGTGAGACTGTGGGACCAGAGGGCAGAGAAGGATTGGGCCGATCGGTGGCCCTCTTTAGCGAGACTCTCGGCGAGAGTGAAGCGTACGAGGGAATCGCCATAGGTTGCCTGCTTTTTCGTCGACCTGAGCACGGTAGAACTGGGCAAGTGAACCAAATAACTTGGATTTGATCTGAAACGAGATGAGATTCACGCCTGGAATGACACAGGTCGAGGACATACCTGTACGAGTGTGACCCAATTGCGATCAAAGATGCCTTTACCCATAAAATCTTTGACTTCTTCAGAAAGGGATGAATACATGGACGCGGTTTGAGAAGCAATCTTTGCCACGAGTGTGGTGGCCTTCTTCTCTTCGACACACTTTTCGAGAAAAACCTCGGTAGCTTGCGCGAGGATGAAGCCAACCAAGAACTTGATGACTTCGCGACTGAGATCTGTGGATGGTGCATGCAGAAAGTTCTCATTGATATAGGTGAGCATGCCCGCGCAGGTACGGAAGTAATGGAACGCGAGCTTCAAGCCCTCTGGATCGGACCTATTCTGAGAAGCGGCGATGGCGGAGTGGGTGGCAGCGATCTGGAAGAGGATGGATGCCTTCTCGAAAGCGATGGATGTTTGGGTGGTAACCTTGTTAGTGAATGCATCGTGCCAGGAGAAGTTGACACGAATCTCGGAGAAGCGCAGCTCGAGGAGTTCGAGCTGACCAAAGTACTTGTAGAGGAGATCGCGACCTGGGAATGGGTGAGGGATGTGTAAGGTGGTCTAGGACGGCAAACAGACCGGTCAAGTCGCTTCCTGCGCCTTTGACTGCATCCTGTCTGCAACGCTGGAGAGTCTGACACTCCTGGGTATAATTATCGGGGTTTTCGCCATAAGACTTTGCGATCAGATTGCGGATGGGTGATGTCCAGTCGACCTCGTCTGTGGACTTTCTTGGGATTGCAATCATGGGTGACTGGTGCAAGGACATGATGAACTGCGCACAAGAAAGGTACCTACCCGACCTATCAATAACTAGGTTAATGCGGTGTTGATTAGTATTTGTTTCACTTAGTCTGCAATGTCACAACCAACGTCGAGCGAGAACATCGTCTCTCAAAAGGTCTCTTTCTTTTTCTCGTCTCTAATCAATCCTACTGACTTTTGCTTATAGTATGACCGTTGTTGTATGTTTCTCAATACCTATACCTTGTCCAACACTAACCCCTCCCAGTGGCCGATCTCCTCGTTAAAACGTACGCCTTTCTCTTCTCTCTCCTACAGCTTTTCTGACCCCTCACGCAGTGGTGTAGGCTTTGGCGTCGGCGTAGTGGCCTCTGTCATTCTCTTCCGAAGTGTGTTCATCCATCCCGGCTACATGCGACACTCACACGAACATATCCGTTCCAGGACGTACTTGGCCCATAGCCCTCTCCACAGGCTTCGGCATGGGTGCTGCCTATGCCGACTGCGATCGTTCATTCAATCCCGCACGTGTACCCGGTACCCGCATCATAACACAAACGGAGGAGACCAAATAGACGCTACAACCACCATCCTCGCGTCGTCACTTCCTTGCATGCGAGTACATGCGTGTGCTACTTAGAATTGCCATGTCATAGAGCATCCACCACTGGTCCGAAAGCCTGAACTCATGAGTCACTGTTCATCCCGGTTTTATCCGTTTCAAGTTTCTTCCCCGAAATGTCCGCGTGTTCCCCGGTAGGCAACGTGCTGTTCCGCTGTGGTAGAGTCCGTTGCGGCTTTCCATTCACAAGCCGGTCATACAAGACGTCTGTCACAACCACATGAAAAGCGTTAGTTGTCATAAGCAGTGTTTAAGCTGTCGCGAACGCACATGCAGTTGCACCTATGATAGGCACCGTAACGATGATTATGCGCAGTTTTTGTGCTTGCGGGTGCACCTTTTGAACCATGGTATGCAACTAGAGTGAACTTGGGCCCTAAAGCTTAAAGGCCTAAGTACTAAGTTCAAACACGGATAAACAATTTCGAGCGTCACACAACCTAGCTACAGCTACAGTGGCACTCACTGCATTCTCCAATATCCGGCACCACCAGGCAAGCCGTTGATCTGTCGTCCACTTTCCATAGATTTCCTCCGCGCGACCCAGTCCACGCGGTGACCCCAACATCCCCATGCTGTGGGCCACGGCTTGTCAATAACACCACCCTTTCTTCAGAAACGGCTTGCCCATCTTGTTTCTCAGTGCGCCAAGATATCCATACGCCAAATCGCACCCATACGGGCATACCACGCGCTACCCGCGCCTCCATCTGTGCAAGATGCCAAGCAAGATTCTTACCACTACAGCAAGTTGTGGCATGAACATATGTATACATACGGGCAAACTCACATCTAGGTGGTAACCACGCGGCCACTGATCTTGGCAGAGTGCCAAGCAAAAGCCTTGCTAGCGTAGCAAGATCATCGATGTGTGATGCGATATGTGCAGTGTTTCGTATTCTTCGCATCAACTTCACATCACATAGCCTTTCAGGAGCGTGGTTGACACGACCTCCCATGGAGTTGTGTATCCTTGACGAGATAGATGAACAAAAGCGCGGCAAGTAATGTGGGCCATCAACTAAACAATATGATACGAACTGTTCAAGGTCCCATCATCAAATTTTCTACATGTGTATCTAAATGTCAACAGTAAAATCAGGTGTATACGAAAGTCCGCATCTTACAAACTAATGACCCTCGTCCCAAATCAGAGACAGAATAGGGAAAGCCCGGTCTGGGACAACACATGAACATCATCGAGGTCGGGATCCCGAGGCGACGTGCGAGGGCTGCTACTGTCGGTGGATTAAAGTTCCCCTCGACGAGCATCTGCACGTCATCAGTCGCGTCTTTCTTTTTCGATGAACCTGAGGCCGTACCAAATCAACCGTGATCTCCGATCTCGTGACGCGAGACTCCAACAAGATCACGTACTCCTTGCACTGGCCTCCATTTCTGACGGGGTGGTCCCCTCGTGAAAGTGGACCATCTTCAAGTAGGACGTTTCCTCATTATGCTTGACGTAAATAATCATATTGGATAGTTAATTAATCTGGCTCATCCGAGTCGGTCGAAATTCCGGGAGATCGCCAGGTTGCCAGTGCCTTTCATGAAAGAGATGCAGTCAACAAGGTTTCAGCGACACGTAGCGGCATAGTACATACCATCTCGCGACGCCGACTCGGAGGGACCTCCATCCGAAGATGAAAAGGACACTCCACCAATGTCGTGGGTGTGTCCATGGCACAATACACTAGCACGACAAACCTATGAGGAATGCGCAGAGCATTTTGTGGTCGCAGACAAAGACAAGCCCAAGCTTGAGGTGCATGATGCAAACATTGTTACTTACCAAGTGCCGAGATCTCACATACTCAGCGAAAGTCCGAACTGCCTGGTTCACAAATACAACACGTACTTATACTGTCATATATGTCAACGGGTTGCTAAGTTGCTACCGTAAAGGATCACTCCCTCCGCTAAGGTCGCTGACAACATAATAGCTGAAAAACAGCACCTTGAACGTGAGTGCAAGGGCAGCATGCAATGCTGCAACGACAATGATGAGAAGTCGCGTGGCCTTTGCATCCGCCTGGGATGCAACCCAAGTTAAGCCTGACCAACACGATAAAACAAAACGACTCACGCTGGACAGAATAGGATACACATTTGTCCCCAGATAGTAGCCAGAAATACCAAAGCCCGCGCCGACGAGAGCCCAACGTGTAATGGTCTCAGGGATTACGCACAATATCTATTATTCTTTGTCAGCACCCGCGACGCATGCAAGCAAAACGACGAACGGAGACGGGAATCCATACGAATTGTCCATAGCCCCACACACCGAGGGCATCCACGATACCCCACTCACCGACACCCAAATACCGCAAGGCCAGCCAGAGTACTACTGGCACTCCAAAGTCATATGTGTAGACAATCGTCGCAGCGAGACCCAATAAGCCAAAGTTGTAGTCATATTCCGCGCCAGGTGCAGAGAGATACTTTGAAATGCTAGCGGCGAGCGAGGAAGAGAGGAAGAGAGCGAGAATAAGAGTCGTGGACACCCAGAAAGGCCCGTATAGGTCTGAGCCAGACGAGAGTGAGGTGAGATATGATGGGGATAACGGGAGTAAGGTCGTGTAACAGCGTTTCAAAACCGTAGAAGTGTCGATGTCGAAATAAGGTTGGTAGTATTCAACTGACCAAAAGCCGGCAGGACCTTTCGGTTGGTCCGTGAGATAACCTATGCCAGATCGCCGAGTTCTGGGTGCTCAATGTTCAGCAGTGAATATCAAAAGCGGAACCTACCACGATCAACATTGCGTGGTGCAGACTGCGTTTCAGTGTTTGCTGCGCCAAGGAATGCTGCAAAAAAGATCTCTAGCCTGTTGTCTGTATGTTTGTCACGATATCGCTCACATTTGAATTGAAGACCCTCCGGACCCTCCTCTAGACGCTGCGGGCAGAATAAATCGAACGTAGTGGTAACTTGGCGTACGCGCACTCACTTCGTCCGCATCCACAGCGACGTATGCCATTTCTAAAGGTCGATGTTCGTCTCGGTGATGCTCGCACAAGTTGGTGGTACAGGGTAAGACGCGTCTATGGACGCCTCGAAGCCACGTAGCTTACGTACTAACCACGCTCATGATACCAACCCAAGTACTTGTGTATATCCAACAGCTCGAATTCAAAGCCCTACCCACGAACGATACTTCTCGACCTCAGCCGCATTCTTGTCGATGATACGCTGTACTTCATCACCCCACACCTCTGCCGGGCGTCGACGCTCCTCAGCATTACCACCAAGACATTCTCTTGAATGTTTTTCTGCTTCCGCGAACTCAAAGACAACGCAATTTTCTAGAGTCAATGGCTTCAAAGGGTCCCAGCGAAGTAGCTGTGGTCGAGAAGGCACGTTGTGTGGCGGCACGACAGACCGCCCAAGAGACAAATCTTCGAATATCAACGCTACGTCATCTTCGTCAATGGGCAGTTTGCTGGATGGGAAGAGTATGAATATTGTATCAAAGTACCCAAATGAATAGTTCCACGTACTTGATTTGTTCGCCGAGTAACTTGGATTCACGGTGGAGCAAATCTCTGAGCAGGCGCTCGTAGAGTTTTCTTCGGTTTTTGATAGGTAGAGGATTCAAAATTGGCTTATTCGCCATCTCGCATATCACATAGGTTGCTATGTACAGGCCGAACAAAGACGGCAGGGGACCTGGAAAGGTGGTGAGTGAAAAACGCCACAGAGAAAGGAAAGCAAGTACGTACCAAGCACGGGCAGTATCCGGACTCTGAAATCATCGAATACACCCAATTCTTTGACGTCGCCTTTCTGGAACTCTTCTTCGGGTAACGGTAATAACTTGACATCTCCGGGAACCTCAGTGGAATAGACCACCGGTATACCCGACGAGACGCCCTGAAGGCGTAGCCTCCGTCTCACGGAACGCGCGAGCGGATCATAAATAGTGTAAGATATATCACTAATCTGTACCCGAGTCGGGTCGCACTTCGCACCAGCACCCATAGACGAGAATACCTAGAAACCCATCGATCAGATTCAGTTAGTTACTGCCGCTATGAACAAGTAGCAAAATAGAAATTACCTTGATACCATGATCGTGACAATATTTGAGAAGGTCCACCTTGGTCGTAATATTATCAATAGCGTCTTGAGCGGAAGGGATTGAATGAATCCAAGTTTTTCCCACTTCGAGAACGAACTCTACTTACCTATAACCCAATCAGCACCTTCTAGGAGCTTCCCGCCATCTTCCTTCCTCCAAATTTCCGACCGACTGTCTACTTGCACCCAACGCGAAATCTGTTTTAATGTCCGTTCAATGCACCCCACCTTCGGAGTCCCGACATCGGCGAGCGTGGCCGTCGCGTGTCGGTTCAGGGACGACAGAGTCACGTAGTCAAAATCAACCAGCCGTATTTTCGATACCCCGCTGTAAATTGAAAACACATGACATTAAGCCCACGGAGCAAGACGGAGAGACGAAAAGTGGATGTAGCACCACGAGGCACGCACGATCGAACCAACATCACCGCAGCCCAACTACCAACACCGCCGCAACCCACGATGACGACGGAACCTGCGCGGACGCGGGCCATGGCCTCGTCACCGAAGAAGGCGTAATTTCGCGCAAGTTGTTCTTTGATGAGGGCTTCGTTGTACCCGCCGATGTGACTGGGGCGTATAAATGTCTCTTCCGTTCCCGTTTCTTCAGCTTCAGGTATCACCGGAACTCGATGGGTTGAAGATGGCTCATGGGCCGTTATGGACCGGAGAACGTCTTCGTCGAGGTCTCTTCGCCGTTCTCTCCGGCGGTATGCATTATAGGCGGTGAATAACGCGGAAGTGATCACGCAGGTAGACACCGCAGTGAGGATGAGTTGAGTCCGATGAGACTGAGAGGACAAAGTGTTCATGGCAGACATGAATGAATTCGCCGAACCGCGGATTCAATAAATTTCGATCATCATTTCAAAATGACATTAATTCATGTCCTTTCGCGCGCACCTACTACTGTACACTGTCGCAAGTAGCTACGTAGAGGTACTCAGAGCCCAGCCTGCGATAATAAATACCAATATAAAATAATGACCGAACCCAAGTACTGATACACAGGTCATCTTCTGCCTTCGTCGTAGTCGTGGAAAATGCATAGTTGAGGTCGTCATCTAAGTAACGTAAATGAGGGTGCGCCGTTGAGAATTGATGATGCAAAGAGTGATGAAGGTTCCGACAAGTACGCCAGTAATAATACACGAGGCCGTCTCAAAGAAATGTGACCGGACTTTCCGCGGCTTTCCTGCGTTGTATTCTGGGGATGGCAAATCAGAGGGCGTCTCCGCAGGAGTGCACTGCTCTTGCTGATGTGCCTGCTGTATGATGATGGTGGGAGAAAGGATGACGGTCGTTGGATGAGAATCATCCGGGCCTTCAATGGGTCGGAGCACGGAAGCGGCATTCTGAGTCGCAGGAAACGGAGCAGAAACCACAAGGCTAGAATCAGGGGGCACAAGGCATTCGACGACGGAGGATGACGATGTGGATGGTGAAGGGGAGAGGGGTGGGGTGGGTAGCAAGACGACAACGTATTCCGATTCCTCGTTGAGGTCGTCCTTCTCCTTTGCAGGATCGACTGCGGAAATCACTTCAGCTTCTTCGTAATCCTCCACAGCGCGTTCCAAGTCTGTTACAACGTCGCGCAGCCTACGAACTTCCTCGTTTACCTCACCTCTCTGCTTCTCCTGAACCTCCTCGGCGACTGCTTGAACGAGCGACCGGATGAGCGACCACATTTCCAGGTGATCCCGTGACCACCACTGGGCCGGCCACTGTGCGATCACAAAGGCAAGGGTGCAAGTCGTGTCGGCCGCTGCAGAAAAGTCCTTTGCGACAACCCTGTGAAACCATGGTCTGAGGAAGGCCATTGCCAAGCGCACGGAGCCTCCGGTTGCATCGCGCAATCGATGCTCGGCAGAGAGTCGCAAAAAGTGCTCGGACATATCTTGGCAAAATTGACGGAAACTCGGTTTCCGCTCCATGGTATCCCAGGCGAGACCGCTTAACGAAAGTGGTAATGATTTAGGGTCACGATCTGGGCGCAGGAAGTAGGACGGAAGTTTATCAATCAAGGAAAGAAGTGGGACAGAGGCTAGAACGGCCGGCGCGGGAATAGCCCCGTGCACGAGAACGTCTTGCGATTCCAACGCGTATCTGTACCACTTCCAGTAATCGAGGTGTCTCCTACGCAAGTGAATTAGTAAGACCAACTAGAATCGATTAGAAGATGGCGGACTAACTCTTTGGGGGTACCTTTCCGCAGCAGTTCCAATGCGGTAGCCGCTCGGCCAGCGAGCACCTTTGCATCTATCACAGCGATTTCAACGTCGTGCTTCAAGCCGACCCTATAGCGCCGAGTAGCCTCCCAAATTGCCCAGACGAAGCTAAAGGTAGTGGAGATAAATGGGGACATATGCCGCTGAGTCCAATCCATGTGCTGGGCGACGTCTTGGTACGTGAAAATGGAAGCGACAGACTGGCCAGGAGCAAGGGAAGGGTCTTTGAGCCGCTCAGCCGCTCTTGTAAAGTGCTCGTTAAACTTTTGCCCAATGAAGTAGGGCTCGGCGGCATGGTCGAAAATCTGAGAATGAGTCTTAGGGGTATAGATGCGGAAGAGGAAGGGATTGTCTTGGATAAGTGCGTCAAAAGAGTATTCAGAGCCAAATCCGTACTGGGGGAGAGGACTGCCGGAAATTGGGCTCTGAAGCATTTGAGCCGAAGGCTCTGAATTAGAATCGTGAGTAGCGATGGCCATCGTCGAGAGTCAGGAAATCCGCCCACAACAGTGGAAGTAGGGGTTTTCTATTATCGAGGAAACGGGTCCTCGTGTTCGCCAGGTGTTATCATTGCCTATCAGGGTGGGTCGTGCCCTAGGACGTGAGTGCTGCAGAACATGACCTACAACACGTGTATTCAATGAGGCGCAGTTCGCAAATTACATGCATCGGCTGCCGTCGCGGGTGCTGCTGGTCAACGGCTCGTCATCATGGATTCATGGGACTCTAATTTGCCAACTCGACGATGCTGCGCCAAGCAGCACTTGATTTGGTCACTGTTTGACGGCCCTGCCAAGTCTGTCGGCGATGCAGTTCAAACTTGCTTTCGTATTCGGCTCGAATCATTGGCAACGTGTATGTCGGACTTGAACGTGAATTTCGTCCTCATGTACCTAGCATCGCCTTTGCTTGTTCATGCATGCAGTCCGGAAG
Source organism: Chiua virens (assembly GCA_019787685.1). Classification (NCBI taxonomy): domain Eukaryota; kingdom Fungi; phylum Basidiomycota; class Agaricomycetes; order Boletales; family Boletaceae; genus Chiua; species Chiua virens. Next base: position 239,180 of record JAHNUO010000038.1, read on the forward strand.
ATAGGTGCGGTACTAATCATAGCCACGACTTAGCGTATTGGACCTTTGGAGCTACTACTAATGCTGCATGCACCTTCTGAACCTGCAGTGCGAGTCTCGCCAAACTCTCGCGTCAGAATCAGTCATTAGCCTCATCTGACAAGCGCTATCAGACGCTCGTGCACAGCAAATTAGACTTCTCTGAGAACTTTACATACTTACCACTGGGATTCGCTTTGCGGCTTCGATTCTCGCAGCGCTTGCAAACGAAAACGACTTGGGAAACGTAGAGCTGAACGAATTTGTGAGTTGTCACGTCTTACAGCAGAACTCCTAGGAGAAAAACATTGATCTTGGCGTTTTTTCAGGCCGTGTAGTACCAAGATGTTTAATGACAAGAAAACTACGCGAATCCGCAGCTGGTCTTCATTCAATGACGAGTGGAGCAACTCTGCTTCTCATTACGGATCTTGGCGACCAGCTCCTCAGGCCTCAAGCCCGGCTTGGCTGCCCAACTGATTGGTATCAGCAGCATGGACCTGGGAGAGCTGACCAGCATTTACTCAGCATCTGGTCTAGTCATCGTCCCGTGGCGTTTATGCGGCATATAGAGCTTTTTTTGCTTCATTCGTAAACAAGTTGCGCGCGGCATTCATTGGTTCTTCCTGCAAGGAGGTATTCAATTATACACAAAAGTGAACGAATTCGAGTCACGAACTTGTTTCATCATGGGGAGGTGAGTACGAAAGCATCACATCACCTCTCACCCCTTAAGCATATAATTATTCAAAGGGTAGCCGTGATCAGAATCCTATCCCCAAGCCAATCTTGGCATACTTACAAGGGAGCCACGTCGCAACGTCAACATATGATCCTTTTCCGCGGTCATCTTAACCCCGTTCCATTGCCGATGTAACCATGTCGATCTTTTAGAATCTTTTTCTCAATGGAGCGTCCGAGGAGCACGCAAGGAGTGGATGTCATGATTAAATAGTATAAAGGGTGAGCCATTTCATTCAACTCTTTGAACGAACAGATCTTGTTGGTCATGGCCGCGTTGTACCGTCTAACTGCTTGTGCTGTCCTCGATGTTGCTCCTCGTAAACTCGTTTCTGCACCCTTTGGCCATTCGGCCATGCTATCTTCTGCCACTCTTTCTGCTGAGCAATTTCAGGGTCCCGTTCCACAGATATTCGATATCTTTGATGCACCTGTTCACCTTCGAGAGAAGAAGCCCGAACACGAGCCACTGAAGATGTTTAACCCCCTCTCTACCGCGCGTACAACATCGATGGTGGCTCCTTCGCACTCAAGGAGCGTCTATAGCGCTGCCTTCGACTTACCCTGGTCTCTCCCCCCACCTATCACTTTCGACGGTCCTGCCTGCCCCCCACATATGTCACCGTCGACCCTCAAAAGACGCCGCCTGCAACGCCAAAATGTATCACATTTTCCCAGAAGACTTCACGGGTCTTCCACTGTATCATGTACCCAGTTCACGTCGCAATCCGAGCCCCTGTACAAGTTATTTGATGGGCCATCCCGTATCGTTCGTTACCAGTATCCAACACCGCCTAGTGAGGTTTGTCATTGCACGAGTTCACTACTCGGACTGTCTCTGATCATCTTTGTTGACCAGCGGTCGTCTCTCGCATACATATCCCTAGCTCTCTGTTTGTCCAGCACGTTCGGCTGGCTCGTATTCAAGGATAAACTAGATCTTTTCCAAAATGAAAATGGCAGGTCAGCATAACGCCATCTGCTTCACCCATCAAAATCTGTTTCAACACGGTAATTATGTCGATTGATTCATATTCGGTTGCGACCTGACGCCAGTCGACCTTTCCAGTTATGTCATATAGATGCCAAGTTTGTTCCCAGCATAAATCCTCAGAACACCATTGGGCAGGCCTGGGCGAGAAACATTCACTGGTCCTGTTTCTTTCGTCTCTTTCCCCGGTTCACACTTCCTTTTTCGTATTGCCGCGGTATGCGGTGTTACACCTTAACATTATTTCTTTCCCTTGTCTGCGAATCGGATTGATGATCTATCATGTGTACCACGTTGCCACATTCCACATACCTGTCTCTAAATCTCTCACTCCTTAGTCCTTACGATAACAAGCATGGATTCATGTGTATGTATAGTCACGTTTTTTCCACGCATTCTAAATATTCTCCAAAGTACCAGACTTTATCTTGAAGACTCCAAAAACAGCATGCATGGGTTTTGATTCGCGGGTTCCCAGATCTCAGCTTATCGCCTAGTTCCATTGCTCACGAGCGCTTTCATGATTACGCACTTTGAGATTCTGGCACCTCTACTCTGAGACTCTTTGATGTGTCTTGCGGCGCGTGTCGTTTGGTGTCTCCGTTATGGTATATCACGCTGCTCGACTTCTTTCAACTTGACGGACGCTGTTATCTTCCGCATGTCACGATACGGTAATGACCACATTCCCTCGTATTCGTCTCTTCGTTTAGAGAATGTCGTCGATGTGCATGATATCGTGCAATTGAGTGTAAGCTTCAAGTTACGATTCGCACGTTCAAGATTAGAGCAAACTCAAATTGTCAAAGTGCCTCGATGCCAGAATTTCACGGTTTATTTCAGGTATCCAGGTCAACGCGCTAAACGCCATTAACCCCACCTACTCCCAAAGGTGTGATGATTCCTTATAATAATAGCACAGATTCAAAGGTGGGTGTCTGGATACCGGTGACCGGTGATATTCATCAATCGATTGATCAACGTCAACCCTCGAATCAACCTTTGAAATGGTTGCGTGTTCCTTTTCCCAGTGTTCTACATATTTCCCATGTTCACACGGACTGCGAACGTGATTAGAGAACTCACAAGTGGTAGGCATCGTTTGACGGAATCGTCCTCTATCAGGGGCCACTGAGTGCTTAAGCCATTTAGTCATTTCCCCTATTTCAACCGCGGCGTCGGAAGCCGGGGCTCAAAACAAATGTTCAGACGAACGTCCCGAACTCTGTGTCTATTATGCTGCAATTGGCCTGGAGTCAGAATGCGATGATGTCGAGATGAAGTACAACTTGAAGCTGCACTCGATATGGCACCTCACTGGCATCAAGTCATTTTGCCAGTGGTGTGTTCATCGATCTCATGCCGACCCACTTACAAACAAGTGACCCCAGTGCTACTTTCATATAAAATTGCAATGCACTCACCCCTAGCTCATAATCTCCAGATTTGCCCGGCTCGCGATGATGGTGTCGCCGGCGGCCTGTCATTCCGTGGAGGTGTCATCGCATCCCCTTGTCAAGTGCTCGTCATCCACCCACGCCCTCAGCCTGCTGTTTAGCAATGAGAAAGCATTGGGTCGCAGGTATTCGGGCGTTCTGCACAGGATAAGTAAGATTATTTCCCCACACGAGTCTATCTTTTGCCATTTTTCCCGGTGAGCACCTCGATGGACGAATACTCGATGCGCACGAATTCACCCTGGCGGCCGGACATGGGGCTTGAGGCTGCCGTGCTAGGTGGTCGGGGTTGACTGCAAGACTCTCGCTGGGTCGCCGCCCCATACGTTTCGTTGTACCCCTCCTGAATGAAACGCCACAAGCCACATGTCGCGTTCCAACTTTTGAGTCTCTTTCGGATCGGAGAGTTACGTGCTCGGAAGCTTGAGCACTTCTTTCCCTAGTACTCGGCTCTAAAGATCTAACCGCCAGGAACTGACACAGGCCCATCACTGAGGCGTCGTTTCATGAAGAGTCAACTTTCACAGAATCTGATTATTCCCCAGACCATATACATAATACCTCTGGCACGTCTACTCCACTTAACCAGGGCCACTGCATCTCGTGCCGCTGGACTCATTTTCCTGAATCAACACTAGTGTGGGTAGATTTGCGAGTGCGAAATCCAATCAGTGGATGTCGAACCCAATGGTGGACAAAGAATAATCTGGCACGTCCACAGTCCCGCCTAATCGATCGAATAATATTATCTACATTCGTGCGGCAGCGCTACGAGTTTCAAATGACAGGAGCAACACGGGCGATTTAGGGTGTCTTGAAACAGCAGATGTCAGTTGATCACCTTGTTTGACTTCTCAAAGCAAACAAGGTGTAAATAATTTATACCCTTGTGAGTCGGTATTTTTCTTGTATGCCTGATCACGAGTTGGCCTCGGGTTCGCGCTGCCGGTTGGTTCCGAGTCGACATGCCCGCTAAAACGGGCTCGTAGTACTGCCAGTGATAAAAATACATGAAACAGAAAAGAACCAAAGGGTCTCTAGATACTTGAGAGTGATATACTTGCATAAAAGGTATGGTGCCTAAATCTCTTGCTTTCATATCAATGGAATTCGTCATTTTCATCAGCATTACCCCTGCGGGAGCAGCAGCACAACCATGAGGGGAATGAGATCGAAAGTGCGGTATACACTGATCCTTCCTGATGGACTTTAGTAAGGATCTGACATGGTAATTTAAAGGAATGGTCTGACTTTCGCGGAAGGCCCGTTTATATAGTACGAGTACGCTCTTTCTCGCTAGCATGAAGTGAGCGATTGTAAGATGTTCACGTCCCCTAGAGAGAGACGCACGCGATATGGGTACATCCCCTCCGGGTAGTAGTCTATGAAACCTTGCCCGCTGCCAGAAGCATCCTGATTCGGAGGATCGGAGACAGTAGAGTTGACACTAGGTGCTTGCTGGTTGCGCAATGAGTGTACATGAGACATATACGCAAAGCAATATCTTACGATGGATGCGGCTGAGCTAGATTTAGGTGTTCCGAGCCGACTGGGAGCCTGACTTTTACTCCCTGTCTTTATAAACGACCATAGTTGCCTCACGAGGTTTTGGTTCCCACTACGCTCCGAGTCGGCACACGCTGACTCAGACGAGTCGGAAAGGTCAGAGGAAGGTACCTCAACAGGGCGGATTCTGGATAAAACATCGGGCGACTGCGAGGATATACGGGTCGAACCGGACGGCGCCACCTCGGTAATAGACTGAGAAGATGATGCTGGGGGGAATGGCTCAAGGCAGTATGAATGCGGTATCGAGTCAAGAGTTTCAGTCAGCACAAACCTCATCGTAGTTGAGAGAATTGAGCAAAGTTCGTTCGGAGGCCCTAGTCGCACTCGATTGCTCAATCTCCATCTTGCGTAATGATGAAAACCAGTATTGACGGAAGTAGACGGGCTCGTACCTCCATGTTAAGGAAGCTGTCGCGGTTCTCATACCAAGCGTCCAAGTTGGGTAAATCGGGGCGTTTTCTTGTCGGTCGGACGTGATTCTACGCGTGGTAAATGAATCAAACGATTCCAAATCATGAGAGAACGGATGCCTACCGAACGTAATGCAGATGGTTCGCCCTGATAAACTGGTGGGGGTCGTCTAGGTGGAGGAATGGGTTCCGAAGCTGATGGGGTGGCTGGTAAGGGCACGGTAGGACCTTTTCCTTTTCCAGGGATCTTGAGGAATCCATTTGCGGATGGGGACGGGCCAGTGGCCGTGGGATGATGAGGTTCATTGGCCAGCGGCGCAGGGACGGGCTGGGAGACAGTGGTTACTTGTGCTGGTGGATTGATCTGATCTGGAAAGGTGGCAGCGACCTCGGGTTCCTCAGGCTCCTGCTCAAGCCCACCTGAATCAGATACGCTTTGGATAGAAGCAAGGTCTGGGTTTTGAGGGAAACTGAGAGGTTGCATGGCCAGCTTGGAAACGTCGCCGCCTGGGAAACGACTGGTGACATCCAACGCACGAGTGAATGACCGTAGCATGCTTCCTGTACGTGAGCGTAAGAGCGAGTTAATCCGTATTTGAAGAGGAGAAACCCTACAGATGCAAAGTGCGGACCTGGCAAGGAAGCCAAGACTGCCAACAGAAGTATAGACCTATAACTTCAGGTTCAAGTTCGAAGTAAGTCAGAAGAATTTGTCGGCGACAGTTGGCAAAGGGTTCCGAACGCAGCCTAACGGCGCGTATTGAGTCCGTTTATCATGCCTGGAGTTTCTGATCTTAAGTGCCTGCTTCGTTTCAAGAGTCCGGCTGCAATTGCCATCTGCGGTGTCATTCCGATGACACGAGGCCGTGATGGTACTACGAGACCGATACTACCCGCACTTTGAATATCTGGCAGTGTGCAACTTCCTACGCCATATTTTATATCGAAAGCGGGTGCCAGTGGACAAGATAGATCAATCCACATCATCATCTTCAAGTTGACGCGTACAAAAGGAAGCCTCAGACTGATGAAACACGACGTACCTGCATAGACATTGTCAATACGGGGAGTTGAGCATGTGTACCCAATGCGTCGGAATAGTAGTGTGATGGTAAAAATATTGTCAATGTGACTCCTGGTGACAACGAAGTTCGTCAGGTAGTGTCACTTGTTGAACCACTGGCAGTGTCACTGAGTCTGAGTCATCAGTAATTCAAGGCACCTGCCGCGGTGTTCGTTTTCCGTTCATTGACTCGCAATCGATAAAAGGTGTTGTAATTGTAAAATGGCGCAGGAGAACTTTGCCGAGTGCGCCAACTTCGAATCGCCGTACTGGCAGCAGATTTACAGGCTCAGGTTCGCTAAACCTTTACATAGACATCACGCAATGAGTGGAGTTAAAGCTTGAAGCGCAATCGTACCGTTAAGTAACTTAAGCTTGATCTCGTTGCCTTCACGTCACCAGACAGCTCTCCTACTTCAAACAAACCGGATACGACGTACGAGGGGATCAACTGATCACGATTACAACCAGGAAATCACGACAGTTTCGAATATTTTGTGTTCAGGCCGTGTCCAGAGTGTGCCTAAACGATGGTCTGAAGTATAAAAAAAAAGTCCGCTTGCCCCTGAATCTGAATACACGGTCACCTCAGCCCTAAACGCGTCGTTTACGAACACGCGTACGTTTTGACCCTCATGGTGCTGGGGTGAACCAAGTCGGTACTGCTGTATTTTTTTTTAAAAAAAAACAGAGAACAAGGACGAGGCTGCACCGGAAGGATAACATCACGAGCCGAGCACACCAATGCCCGCCCAATCAGTAGATCTAGCGAGATCGTAGAGCTCCTGAAGGGCACTTTCGTGGAAGGAAGCTGTTCTGGGGACGTATTTGTTCTGCTTCCAAATGGTATCAAAAGGTAATCGAAGTCGAGTCAGCTGAACTCGAACTCACGGGAACTCCAAACGTGTTGTATTTGAAAGAAATGAGTGGCTCCGACAATGAAGCTATGACGCGTAATCTGTCAACAGGACATACCTAACATTGTTTAAATGCAGTCCATACAGTCAGTCGATTATTCAGCAAGATACGAGGAGAGGCATCTCAGAATGAAGCTGTAGACTTCTATAGTGCTGTCGATGCAGACACTTTGTGTAGTAGTTCACTTCCATGAAACTCCCTATCCCAGAGTTGTGTGGAATATTGTAAGACGAAAGTACAAGGCGACAACCTGAGAGATCAGGCCGGGTCTGAAAAAGAGACCGTTAGATGCATAACTTCCCCATATTTTCGATCATGTCATGGGGTCTGAAAACTGTACGTCCAAGGATTGATCTTACCTGTGCAAACTTACCCACACTCTGAAACATAAGCTGAACTTCCATTCTGTCTACGTTACGCGCTCACTTGCCGAGACCTTTCCACATTTTCAACTGATGTACACCGGTGTGACGGTGTCATAGCGTTGGGTTCTATGATGCTTCGGCGTTCCGATTTCTTCGTCGGGTGACTTGAACGACTCGGAACAACCCAGTAAACTGCGACAGCTGTTCAGGAACTTCAGAATGATGAACGCGTGTCAGTCAGTGAAACAGTCATGAAAGTACTTATGCCACATCACTGGCGAGTTGAAGTCGATCATTCATGAGTTCGTCAAACCCATGGCTGGAGTAACGTCGACTTTGTCAAATCGTGCTGTCAAGTAGGAATTTGAAGGACGTACCATAGCCTTTGTGGCAGTCATGAATACAAGGCCCATCGCTCCAAGAGTGACAACGATACCCGGTAGCCGGAGTCGGAACGTTCCATTATTAATATTGACAATCCATCCTTCCGTTTCAAGCGCACTGTACGTATCTGGAATCCCATGAACTTAAAATTTCTCTCACCAGACTAACCATTCGTGCGGGCTAATTGAGCTGAGGACCTCGTTTTCAAAAGGCTCCACTATTCGTCATTCCAATAGTTAAACCGGAAGCGAAAGGTGTTTTCTCCTTAATTACGTTTTGCCACCGTGACATGCCATCATCACTCCGCTTTCATATAGGCCGTCATAGCCACGCCTGCCCATCCAGTGACACACATGTTCGCTTCCCCAGTGGCACGAGGCAGGTTATATCAGGATGCTGACCCCAGCGCGTTCCTAATTCCCTCCGTCCAACTTCACCTCCCCTTTACTCACCAGCCACTCACATTGACAGATTCAGAGCACCATGGGTGTCGTCAATACTGTCACCAATGCTGTTTATGATGTGGGCGTCATGACCTGGGACGTCTTCTTGACACTGGGCAATCTCGTGAGCTTCAGTCGTCCCGTCGGAAAGGTGACGCCTGAAGGCCACCCGGGGTATGGCGGGTACTGGCCAGAGTACCGACCACCCCATGAAGGCGACAGCCGATGTTCGTGCCCAGCACTCAACGCGATGGCCAACCATGGTACGTCTTCCCGGTCGCGTTCTGAAGCCAGCACCAACACACCCACGCCGTGCTTGCAGGCATCCTCGCCCGTAGCGGACGCGGGATCAAGTTCACCGACCTCACCACCCAGATCCGTACGACGTACAACTTTGGTGCCTCGTTTTGCTCTTTCGTGCCCCATTATGCCGCCAACATGCTCAACAAGAATTACCACGGCGACACGTTCGATTTGGAGGAGCTGGACTTGCACAACGGCATCGAACACGACGCTTCGCTCACTCGTACGTAAGATGTTCTTCGATGTACCGCGATCGAGTGTTGACCGTCGGGTCTAGGCCTCGATACGGCGATTGAGCGTAACCAGTCCGCGAAACACGTCCCCTTCATCGAAGAGCTTCTCTCGTTTGCCACCGGCAAGGACGCCGACGGGAAAGCGCTGCTCACCAAGAGAGACATGTCCCGTATCATGGGTAAACGCCGCGCAGAAGCCAAGGCGACCAACAAGGACTATAGCACGAGCCTGTTCCACAAGATATTTGGGAGCTCCAAGTACGTCGTGCTGTATGTGCGCATGTTAGACATGTTGATCTTTGTGTTAGCTCGTCGACGATGTTGACGATCTTTGGTGGTCGGGTGGACGACTTGAGAGTGGTGCTTTTGGAGGAACGTCTACCGGAAGGGTGGGAGTCGCGCGTGCGCAAGCCATTTGGACTGACGTTTCTCGCGTTCAACTTTACTGTCCTGCCTGTGGAGTTGGGGATCAAGGAATCGGACTGGACCGAAGATGCAAAACAAGTCTCTGCTGGGAAGGGTACCACAAACAGCATTTAAAAGGGTCGTGTGATGCTGATAAGGTTGTGACCGTGTTCTGATTCATGTCGTACTTCATTTACCTTGATTGCATCTCTCCGATTGTACGATCTGCTGGATTCGTCTGTAATAGTCTTTTTTATACTTTTCACTTTGAATGACAGTCGATCTTACGTGCGAATATCCTACAAGCATACGATAAACTATTTTACATGTCGGATTGAGCAAAAGACAACTTAGTGGTACATTCCCATTCAGAACCCGCTGTAAAGCTTGCCTCCGCTCGCACTGTGCGTCAGCCAGAACCAATGGTCGTTGCTGCCCTCCATTTGGTTGTACCCACCTCCGTGCGCTCCAAAGCCTGGTGGGCCATACACATGACTGGTCCCCGTGCCAGGACCACAGAAAGCCCTTGACAAGGTCAACTCGATGTTGACGCATTGCGGGAAAGGGACAGGAGAGGATGGTGCAGGTGTAGAGGACTAGACAAAAGGTGTCAGGGTAATGACAGCAGTGCAACAAAAACGTGTACGCACCTCCCACACCCGTCCCTCGCCGACGATTCGTCTCAGGAGCGGGGACTCGCGCATGAGCATGCGGATGGAGGTAGCTGTGAGCAACGTGCCGCTTGGGCCATGCGATCCGCCTCCCCTGCCATCCGGACTGGAGTCACCTCCCAAGTCGGTCGCGCTCGTGTCGAGGATCAATTCTCGCAGTACCTTTGCACACGAGAGGATACTGGCCAGCACGCTGATCTCGGGTCTCACGCCCGGAACCGCGGCGTATTTGAATCGGCCAGAGCTTCGACCGCCGGAACGACTGCTGATTTTATTTGCCTTGATTGAGGCTTGGGATGCGAAGGCGGTACCTATGACGACGCCCAATACCTCGAGACCTTCGCAGTGATCAACGATCTCTTTGAGTGCAGCGGGAGAAATCTGGGGAAGATGGAGAATGGAAAGCGTGGACGGCAACGAGGACAGGAGACAAGGTAAGTTAGGGTCGGGAATGTGATCTGGGTCAGGAGGGTTCTGAGGACCCGCCCCGTCGTCGTCATCGTCGTCATTATTACCATTGAGATTACCAAGGGGAAATGTGAAGGGACCAAAAACGTGGGGCGGGTTACCTTGGTTCCCCAAGTTGTGAGGGGGTGCGTTCTGATTTGGTTGGCCACTTCCGTGATGAGTGACAGGAGTAGATAGGAGGGGTAGATGGTTGTTTCCATTACCATTGCCATGCGGATGACCATGCCCGGGGCCACCCACGTTTCCGGCACCAGCACCGGGAGCACCAGGACCTGTTCCGGCAGAAGCATCCAAGGCAGCATCCCGTAATGCTTCGGTGTTCTCTGCAGAGGTTCTGATTTCTCCGATCCAACCGCCGCATATAGCCAGAGCCTCTTTCGGGGGAACACGAGAGACGATGCGAGCAATGGATTCTTTAAGGCCAGGATAAGAAGCACGGATGTCGATGGATAAGTGGGTAAGGGGTGGGAGGGGAAAGTTGAGGGTCGGGAGGGTGGTTTCTTGGCAAGGCTATTGGAAGGGTAAGGTAATGAGAGGGAGGGGAGTGGGATGGGCCTACGAAAATGCTAAAAGAGAGTTCGTTGAGATCGGGGGTATGGGAGAGGGCCTTGAGGACGATGGAGTGTGATATCCTTGGACAATTGATCACGTGGAGACCACGGAGACGAGGGAGTTGAGCCAAGGTGGTGTTGAGCACGGTGGGATCCATGTCCTGGGCCATCTGGGGAGCATGAGGAGAGTGGGAGGGGGCGCAAAGGAATACGTACGAATATGGTGAGATGGGCGAGGGTACGTTGCATGGACGCGGTCCACTTTGGCAACGCGTCGATGACAGTCCAGGAAGAATAGTCGAGGGCGAGACTGTGCAATCCGACACAGTTCTGGAGGACGGCTGTCTGCCTTGAGCCAAGACTTGCTGCTACCCTGAGATGGTGGAGTCTGTGCTTGCCGAGAAGATGGGGGAGGAGGGGAGGGAGGATCTTGATGGCACAGACGAAGCTCCGTAGGTTTGTCGCCGTGCGGAGAGTATTTGCGAGATCGTTGAGAAAGGCGGGGTTCAGTTGATGGGACGAGGGTGGAAAAGAGGGTGCGGCGTGTACGGCGATGCGTTTGACATGGACTACGAGGTGGTCGTGGGCTGCGATGGTCGCAAAGGGGGACATGACCGAGTGACGCTTTGCATTGCGAAGTGTGTATTCGATGTTGGCATAGAGAGATGAAATTGCACCGGCCAAGAAACCGCGACTGACGAGTGCTGATGCGACGAGATCAGCACCGTCGAGATGCGCGAAAATGAGTTCGAGTACGTCCAGATTTAAGTTCATTGCTAAATAAAATTCTAATTTGGGAATTTTAACCCCTTATCAGTCACGTGATAAATGACGCACGGTCCATCTCTATTTTTTCCGTTTTTGGATGATATTCTCGATCAACCTCGTCCACACCGCACGCGTCTCTCCCTCTCTTTGTCTCCATCGTCCATGTCCCACTCCGTCTCCCCCCTCGGATCCCTCTCCTCCCCCTCCCCCTCCCCTCCTCCAGATCCCATCGAGTCCGAGCTCTCTGAGCTCACCGACGACGACAACGACGACGACGACGACGACCCCTCCCACTCTGACAACGACGACGACCAGCACCCTCCTCCCCGCTCTCGCAAGACACCCTCCTCTTCCTCCGCCAACTCCCGCCGCAGACAGCGCCGCAGACATCTCACCGGTAAATCCCTCCCCGCCTCCAGGTCCGCCAATCCCCCCTCCTCCAGCAAGCGCAAGAAGCGCGGCGGTCTCGTTCCCGCCCCCATGTGGGACTGGGCATACAAGAATGGTGCAAACGGCTCTCCCTCCTCTACCCCTGCTCCTCATCCACCTCTTTCCCCTCCCGCTAATACTCCTTCCTTACCCGGTCCCAGTCGTCCTCCCGACCCTGATTCGGAACACGGCTCCCGTCCTCCATTCAAACTTAAACAGCGCAGTCCCACTCCTGACGCAGAAGAGGAAGAGGAGGAAGAGCTTCCTACCCCTCCCCGCGCAATGGAGGAAGAAGAGGCCGAAGACGCTGATTCTCGCAAAGATCGTCCACAAGATCGCAAATCCTCCCGCCACACCTTGTCCTCCAAGTTCATGCTCCGGAAAATGACCCCGCCCATTGATTATGGAAAATTAATCCCTCGATCCAAGCGTGGCCTCAGAGTCATGCCTCGCATATCTTGGCACCAGAATAACCGCATGATGAAGCGTATGTGGGAGAAGGGTGAAAAGCTCTGGGACCCAAACGCGCCCACCTCTGACGAAGATGGAGGCACCCCTACTGAGAGACGTGCCCAAGCCAGTTCCGATTCTTCCAATTCAGAAGACGAGGAAATGGGCGTGGATGACGATCCCGAAGACCAAGTTCGCACCTCCCCTCGCCAATCTCCCGCTCGTCCCACTCTTAACACCAATCTAAAACCTACATCTCTTCCCACCACTTGCGCTGTTGACCAAGCTGCTGACATTCCCTCCCTTCCTCCCTCTATCCGCGCGTCAGTAGACCCAACCGTGTCTCCACCAGACGAAGACGGTCCTCCCGCTGCGTCATTGGAATTGGATGAAGACTTCGATCGTGACCGTGATGCCGATACTCCCGATTACGATGATCCCCCTCCTCCTCAAGATGGCGATCTCGAAGCCGACCCAGACGAAGACGAAGACGTGCAGCCCGATGAACCCTCTCAGCCTGCCTCTCCCACTCCACTAGCAGAACCCGAGCCGGAGCCGGAGCCGGAAGACGAGGATCCGGACCTCCAGCCTGCCCACAGAGCAGAGGCCCTCGACGTTCTGGCTACTATCGAACTCAAGTTTGCCCTCTTGAGAGAGAGGGTCTATGTAGAAAGGATGGAAAGCTTGGCATGGGAGGAAACATTGGTCTGTGACGGTCAGTGCGCGCGTTTTCTACTCTGCTCTGCGCTCATTCACTTGCATGTACCAGGCACCCATCCAGAGCTCCATCACGTCCAGAATGAGCTGGCGAAACGGCGTGACAAACGGTTGATGCTCGCGTCAAAGAAGAGGACATATGAGATCGACGCAGTCATGAAGAAGAGGCGCGAAGAAGAGACATGGTGTTGGGAAGGCTGGGATGTAAGTCTCATGATGAATATATACACCTTACTGATTCAATTGTTGCTGATCCAGATTGCTCGCACCGAGCTTCAGACCGAGATGATCGCCGAGACGAACAGAAAGAGGCGAAAGCTTGAGAGGGATAGAAGGACAATTGAGAGGCCTCCGGGAGGTATGCGAACCGAATACCACGTCTGTTCGCGAACTGACTTGCGCCTAGCTCGGCGTATACCAAGTACTATACTTAACCCCCCGCCCGCGCCTACCCTCCGCCAAATTGCAAATACCTTTCCTGTTCCATCTCACCTCTCGCATCTTGTAGCGAACAAGAAGTCATCAAAAGGCCTCGGCGTCTATTCAAGCCTTGATGGGTTAGGTGCGTTAACTACCTAACGAACCAAGTATCAGTACGGTTGATTTGAATTTGTAACCATGCAGGTGGCGCGACGTCCTACCCGGAGCTTTCAACCCTATCTCCCCATGACATAGCAGCGGATCTCGAGTTTCTCTTTCAACACCGGAGAATGGGTTACGGGTTCGGGATGGGGTTCGGTCCTCCAATTGGCGTTCCGATGGGTGTCAATGTTGGCTACAACGGTACATCATCTGGGTTTGGTCCTCCCATTGGCTTCGGAGGACCCACGTCAACTGCGGGGTTCGGGATGAACGGACTCGGACTCGGTGCCGCTGAGGGTTACCCACCAAATCCAGGTCCTTGTATTACTCCTGCTAACGGTATTGGAGGACCTCCACTCCCACTTGGTGGTACTGGTCCCGGGCTTGGTCCGGGTGCACCTCTCGCCGCATCCTCTACACCGTCGCAAAGTACTCCGAACGCAATCGCTGCACCTGGGAGCATACCTGGACCAGGTGTCGCGAGCGCTGATGGGCCATCCTTCTCGCAACCGGCGATGGGCGTATTCCAGGGTCCCCCTTCGATCGGAGCAGGTCCAGCGGGATATCCTTTGGGTCCAGGAGGAAGCGGAACAAGCATTGTCATTGGTCCCGGAGGCACGACAAGCACCCCAGTCACTGGTCCCGGAGGCGGCCGAATCCAGCGCCCTTCTAGCTTTGTGGAGCGTGACCCCCAGAGGGAGAGAGAACGAGAGTTGATCCAGCGGGAAGCGAGCTCCAAGCCTGTTGGAGGTATGGACTGGAGTTCTGGGGATGCGCGGCGTAGGGAAGAGAGAGAACGGATCGAGAGGGCCGAACGTGACAGAGAGAGGGAACGATCTCAAGTCCAACCGGTTGTCGCGACACCCGCTCATCGTCATTTGCACCAGCATCCCCATTCGCACTCCCATACCCACCAGCTGCAACAACATCCTGGTCAGCCTCATCAGCCACACCCGGTCCACGCACGCCAGTCCCATTCCCATCAACATTCCCAACACTCTCAACACCACCCTCACGGGCAACATCCACACCACCATACCCAACACCAACATGGACCATCGCAAACACCACCGCATCATCATGTTGGGCAGCACCACCACAGGCACCACCATCACGTCGTACATCACCACCCTTCATCCGCGCCAGGTTCCGGACCTCTTCCGTCTTCCTCGACATCCATTGGACCCTTTCGCAAACCCTCGCCTGCGCTGCCAAAGTTGGGTATGCCCCCACTCGCTTACTCACCTCGCCTCGCCAGTCCGGGTGTTGTCCCCCCAATGGGTCCAGGTGTCCCTGGCGTCCTGTCGACAACGAGCAGTGGTCCTGGCGTAACATCTTGCGGAATACTCACGAGTGGGCCTGGGGTTCCCCCAGGTCCGGGCATCGCGCCTGCCCCCTCTGTCACAGGTCCACCCGGGGAAGGCAACGGACCATCTTCCTCCCTCTTTTCGATGAACCGAACGACTCCACTCATACCGTACAACGTTCCGCCTCCCGTTGTTGCAGTATCGACACAAAAAATTGGGGTCGATGGACCATAACCTGGCGTCGCGTGGGTAGGACTGGGATACTGGAAATCTAGACGGACGGGTTTCTGTATATATTCTAGTTTTATTGTTTTTTGGAATTCAAACCGCTTGATAAATATTGGTGAAAAGTTCGAGTCACTTATGTCCACCCCAGCGAACACGATCCAGAGAGCGCGGAAACGTAACAGTCCTTGCAATATTGATCGAGCATAGCCACGGGTAAATGCTAGTATTTTCACCTCACTTGAATTGAAATTGTACATACATGCGGGCTTGGGGGCGTAACCCTCAATCAGCGCCAGCTGGTCCGATAAAAGATTCAGAATCAGAAATCTCCAAGGTCAACTTCTATGCTTTCTATCACAGAGGCTTCTAACGACTTGTCTTTCCGCGGCGAGCCTGCAACTGCGAGCGGTAATGGCAGTGGAGAGACGGGTCGTAAATTTGCCGTTGGTTGTGGTGCGATAACAGGTGTTCCATTCGCGTTCGGCGTTGCTGACCTGTCCGATACAAAGGGTAAACAGATGCGGCGGTGCGACAAAGAGAGGCATAACATCCGGGCCACAAACAATAGAATATGAAAAAGTACAAACCTGGATGTATCGTTAAACGTCCTCGGTATCATCCTCAGCCTGGCACTTGGGTCGGACGGTGTGACGACCCCCGAGCCTCCGGCACTGGCAAGCTTCCGTTCTCTACGTTTTCGCTCAGCCTCGAGTAGTTCCGCTTTCCGCACAGCTTCCACATTTGCTTTACGATTCCGTTCGTTGACTTTGGCGAGTTTGTCGGCAATTGATTCTTCTTCCTCTTCTCGGGAACTTTGGGCGACGGGGAGTTCCTTCAACTTTGCCTCGATGTCAGCAACTTCAGAGTAATCCTGACGTCGCAGAGCCAGCGTCTTTGCTTGTATAAGGCGGGACCGTTCCATAGTAATGGCCGCTGGGTTCTGCTGTTGGTTAAATTGGTTCTTGCGTGCGACCATCGCTGCAATGTCACTCTGTATGATACCTCAGCGCCGTGATTGGCAACGTCACAAGAGACGCCCAGACCTCTGTCATGGGTTGCGTAGCGAGCTTGTGAAGTTGACCAGCCTTCTTTTCCAGCTGCCGTTTGGAAGGTAGTCGAATTTCATCCACAGTACACGCTTTGCCTAGTCGGTCAAACTCCTTCTAAACTCTGCCGTATCAGATCCGATGGAAAGAAAATATGAACTACGCACTGCATCGAAGGTTGCATTGGAAACTTTGTCCATAAGGAAAGTCTTGACAGACTTGCCATGCTTGAGTTCGAGCAGTTGGTTAACAGTTGTTTCGTTGATTTTGTACGGTCGAACGAGGTTGGCACCAAGATCTTGCAGCCTATTAAGGCAACAATAGCAAAACACTGGATTGACTCACTGGTAACCTCGCATAACCGATATACTGGCTCGTTGTTCTCATTACCAATCAAGTAGCGTACCCAACCACCTTGTTTTGCGCGCTTTTAGCTGGCTATAGGAACGAAGCGAATTGGGCTCGCCTTTGACATAATCCTCAAACCAAGGTGCCATACAATACTTAGCGAGCATGTCCCGAGTGATCCTGCATGACGATAGGTCTGCGAGTGTAATTGGTTCGTCGTCGGGGTTGGGTTGTTTAGAGAACAATTTACGATCCCTTTCTTCCTCCTCTTCATATTTGGTGATTTGACCATCCTCCTCTTCACCAGAAGAAGTATCCATGTCCATAGGTGATGACGAACGGTCCCGTTTGGGAGAGTCCGGGTGAGCCTAGAGACGATGAGAGACAAAGTTGAGTTCGCATGGTCATGCTTACCCGCTTCTTTTCATCCTTTGCCTTGCGTCGAGCTTTGAGCTCGTCAAGCTTCTTCGACTTCTCCTTTGTAGCCCCTCTCACAACATGTTGACCTGCGAACTTATGGTTAGGCGCTACTTCATAAAAAGAACGTCATTTTTTGCACGTTTTGCGGCTTTGGCCACTGCATCTGCATCTCCCAAACCATTCTTCTGTTGCTTGATCATTTCCTGTAGTTTCCGTCTGTCTTGTATCTTTTGCATTTGTTCCAGTCGTTCGGCCAGAATATTCTCTCGCTCAATCTCAGACATGCCAAGTAGTCTATTTCGGCGCAACATCGGTGACATTGAAAAACATGGTGTCAAAAACTACGCTGTGGTATCTAGAGTGGAACTCACCGTTCCCTATCCGCACCATCCTCATACTTGCCCTCCAGTGGGTAGGGGTTGGCCTCCTCCCCTTCGCTTCCCGGAGCATGATCGACCTCGCTGTCGGAAAGGCTAGGAAAAAAAAAAAGATAGGACATGTGGAACAAACTGAGCTTGCGCAAGTGCATACCTTGACTTGCGCTTCTTGTTTCCAGACTGCTTCGAACTGCTCGCTTGACGCTTTCGTTTCTTCTCAGTAGCGCCAGCAAGTTCGAGGAGTTCGTCGTCAATGTCGCCGTCAGAGTCAGACATAGTTAGTCGAAAGAGGAAGATGAGAGAGTAGCTGAGACCTGCCTCCAACAATGCTGTGCTTCCGTTGGTCGAGGATGTTTGATGTTGTTTGTTCCATTGGTTGTTACCATCACGTGCGAATCCATTCAAATCGGGTATCCCGGCGGTAAAATAGCGTACAGGAGGTGAATTACCTTTTTATGACTTGTATTCACCGATCATGCAAAGAGAATCAGAGATCGAACTTCCTGACCTGTACGAGGCCACCATCAGCGACCTTCAACATAGCTTAGAGATTGGCCAGTTCAAATCCACCCACCTTGTACTGGTATGCAGCATACCTTCCGAACCCACACAGCTGCTTACGATGTCACCCAGGCATACTTGGCGAGAATCGAAGAGGTCAATCTGAAAGGTGCAGCTCTACGTGCGGTCTCGGAAATCAACAATACCGCCTTACGTCAGGCTGAACTATTGGACGCTGAGAGGGATAAAGGAAGGACTCGTGGACCACTTCATGGCATACCCATTTTAATCAAAGACAACATTGCGACGGCCCATGAACTTGGGTAAGCGTTCAGCATTGGTACGCGCTTTGAGGTCACTCAGAGTCACCTTTGGTGATAGCATGAACACTACTGCTGGTGAGCATATCCAGTTCTGTGGATCATTATATCTGATGCTCGATAAAAGGTTCCTGCGCGCTCGAGGGATCTGTCGTCCCCCGCGATGCGTTTGTAATATCCAAGCTCCATGAAGCGGGTGCCATATTGCTGGGCAAAGCGACTATGTCTGAATGGGCCCAGTTTCGTGGTGAAGACGTACCCAACGGTTTCTCTGCTCGGGGCGGACAGACCACTGCCCCGTATTACCCAAATCTTGACCCTAGTGCTTCTAGTTCTGGCAGTGCCGTTGCTACGGCGATAGGCCTTGCGGGAGCTACGCTTGGTTCTGAAACAACAGGCTCCATTGTTCTCCCTGCCAGTCGGAACAATATTGTGGGAATCAAGCCTACCGTCGGCCTTGTTTCTCGCTCCGGAGGTAATTTGTTGATCCATGTATGGAAAATGTCACTGATTGTGCTCGGTATCAGTCATCCCTATCTCTCCTCACCAAGATACCGTTGGCCCGTTGGCCCGCTGTGTCGCCGACGCCGCGATTCTTCTTTCTGCCATTATTGGAAATGATCCGAGCGATGTCTGTGACATTGGTCTGCGCCCACCCCAGGAATGGCCAGATTACACAAAGGCTTTGAACCCGAACGCCTTGCGAGGCAAACGGCTCGGTGTCCCCCGTGCCCTCTTTCAGGATTTCCCTATCGTCAACGGCGCATTTGACAAGTGCCTTGACATCTTCAGTCAATTGGGAGCGCATGTCATCGACCCGGTGGACTTTCCGAGTTTTGATGAGCTGAAGCGATCCACGGCAGAGGACATAGTCTTGACCGTCGACTTCAAGCCAGCTCTCAACAAGTATCTGGAACAATTGGTGGACGTCCCCAGAGGAGTGAGGAGTTTGGCAGACATTATCAAATTC